>JAHZMX010001958.1:0-20148 GCA_027743895.1 Seira musarum | reverse complement strand
TCAAATGAAATGGTTATTCAGGATATTCGTTCCTACTCCACTCGAAGGAATGAGAGATGTCGCATTTTTTTAATTAGTAGTTTTGGTTATGTAGGAAGATGCTATGACGAGGAGTGGATTGATGTACGTACGTATTCTGGAGGGGAAATCAATCAGCACTTTGCACATTATCTATTTTATATGAATGCATTCCATTCCCCATTCGAGTCATCTGTGTCAACAAAGAAGAATAAGTCTTGGCTTGGCGTGCTGTTGCTATTGCTCTTTAATTTTTTTCCCTCAAGCATTTTGACAAAGGTGGTCAAACTTAGGTATAATATTTGCATTGTTGTTCCACATGCCTGGCTGCTGGCCACGCTTTTAAAATACCAAAATGCCTTTTGAGTAATTTTTATTTTAAGAATTAATATAGTTTCTCTAGTTTTTTTAGTGTGTGGAGTGTGGACACGCTCCATAAATCTTGATCATAAAAATTTTAAGTCTATGATTACCATTAGGTACTTGTAACGTTTTTTTTTTGGAGGGATTTGACAATTTTCAATTAAAGGCTTGAGGTATGCGAATCATTTGCATTTCACTCACTCACTCACTCATTCACTGATTCGATTTCTCATGAATTGATTGGGAGAGTATGAAAAGAGGATTTCGATTTCGCTTCATTTCAAATTATTAGTCGCATTTCTTTTAGCAAATCAAGGAGGTTGGAGCGTAGACAATTTTTTACTTCCTCAGTCATCATCATCATCATCATCATCATCATGAATGTGATCGCGACCAATGATCTACATATTACGAGCTTTATCACATGCGCTTCATTTGAGTATTGCAATTTTTTTATGACGCTGCTGCACTGAAGCTGAATGCACAACATCAGGCGAATAAGTCTGCCTGGTTTCGTTGCTTTTTGCTGCTTTGTTGGGCACGTAGTATCACGCAATATTAATGAAATTGAACGCTATAATAAATACAGGGAAGTTTTATTTTATTTTTCAAAATTGGCGAGCCGCTGCGTTAGTCTTGTGATTGTGATTGCGGCTGTGTGATTCAGAAACGAGAAAACAAAAATCAATTGCGCTATCATCAGTTTGATCAAAAATTGAAAAGGAAGTAAGTCAGGTTGCTTGGGTTTGCATGTTGCATGTAATTAAAAATAACACGGACGTTACCATAGGCCGTACCTAATTTTCTCAATGAATGTTGTATGTATGCATAATTTAAGTATGTACTTTTAGTTTTTTCTTGAAGACTTGCAAACTGTCAATTGTACTGCAACAGCAACAGTCTACACGACAAAAGACGAAGCGATGCAATGTTTATGTTGGTTGATGATGTGATGTGATGTGATCAATGAAAAAAAAAGTCTTGCTTCAATTAATTACCGCTTTAAGACTTTTGACAAGGCTTAGGCAAGTGCATCAAATCAAATCATACCTATCGCTGAGTTATCAATCACGCGTAATAATTGTGATTGCTTACCGTGTAACCATACAATACTAGTGCTTATGCATATAAGTTACATACGTTTGAACCATGCGCGATTCCGTTCAAAGGAACAAAATAAAAATATAATATTGCCTGTAGCACTTTTCTGCCGACGCTTCTCATTAAGTATTAATTGGCACGCAGAAGTACTGCAGTGCGCAAAGGTGAATTTTTTTTGCGACTTGCGATTTGTTTGCCAGAAATACCTGGTTGGATTTTGTCATCATACAAAAATAAAATGAGCAAAACAAGATTTCTTCGTCTTATAAAAAAACATAATCCTCCATAAAATTCTAAATATCCCCAAACGATTAAATGCGTCTTAAGGAATTTCTATGCATTTTTACTTCTCAACTCAACAAAGATTATTTTATTTGCATTTGCTGAATCCATGCTTTTGTTTGATTTTCACAATAAATGTGGAAGGTAAAAATAACGAGAATGAATTTGATCATTGAGGAATAAGTAAGTTTATATGTCCTTTAAGACATACATGTATACATGTTTCTCTTCAATTCAATTCAATGTCATTAAAGAATTTTTATAAACGATTTGTAGTAATGTAATCGTTATAGTGTTTGTGTTTGTGGTCTTTGTGTGCAAACGCAAACTGCAAACCCAAAAATAATCTTTACATTAAGTACATTAGATAGGTCTAGTTCTGGTCATGCTTGAATACATCAATCTTCCAAAAAAGAAATATGCTAATAAAAGAGGTTTCTTAAAGGTAACATCATTATCATCATCACCTGTCTTCCTCGCCACATTCACTCGCATTTTTATACATTGTGTATTTTTATTTATATATTGTATCCCATGCTTTTTATTTTTTTTCTCCTCTCAAGACTCGAGTACGTGGGTCACTTGCAACAAAAAAAATATATAAATTGAGAGTGCGACTGCACAACACAACATACACAACAAGGAAAAAAATGAGATACATAAATAGGGTGGCTTGGCTTTGGCTTTCTACCGTTAATAAAACTGTTTACATTTACTTTATAATTCTAGTGATGATGATGATGATAATGATGAGATGAGTAAGGAAAAAAAAAGAGATACATAAATAGGGTGGCTTGGCTTTGGCTTTCTACCGTTAATAAAACTGTTTACATTTACTTTATAATTCTAGTGATGATGATGATAATGATGAGATGAGTAGAAGTAGTAGTAATAAAAGTAGGGCTGTTATTTAAGTTAGATTCTCATTTCATTTATATTTAGGGACTCGCTCACTCATTTTTTCGATTCATCATCATGAGTCAACCCTATTTTTGCTTTTTTATTCCTCATAAACTTCATTTTTTTTCCCTAGGCCTACCGAGAGCCCCACTACGACTACGAGAGATTGTGATTGTTATAGTAAATTGTAATAGTGATTCGGCCTCGGATTATAGATTATTCTCTGGTTTCGTATCTAAAGTTATGTTCAGGGTTTTTCTGCACGAAGAATGCATCGAGAATGCGAAAAGTGTTCTCTTTATCAAAATGTAAAGTCATTATGTTGTTACTTCTTACTTCGAGATTTAAGAAACAATATCGTATCTTATGTATCATGTCACTCCATGATGTCGCCAGACTGGTATTTTCTTGAAGGAAAAGTAGTAGTAATAGTATGCATAAGTAATGCAGAAGAATGCATTACATTATTCACCCTAGAAAATATAGTTCCTCAATTTGCTTTGTTTCCTAAGATAATGCGAAAAAAATAGATAATCTTCATGAATATCACAGTGACAATCTTTTTTGTTTTTCCTATTACCAATACCAATACCAACTCTGATTTCTGTTTTTGGAATGTCATTTTATCACTAGGCTCATTCGTACTTGTGATAAGCAATTTTCCAATCAAATCATTATCGTCAAAGTTTTTTTTTTCTTGTTTGCCGAGGAGACAATGATAATGCGGTGGATTGGATTGGATTTGGATTTGGATTCGATCTTCATCTCACCTTGGCTAATATTTTACTTACGTCAAATGCAAAAAACCTGGTTTCAACCATTTTGCATATTTTTATTTTTAAGGATTCGCAATATTTTTTATGTGTCTCAATTGATGATAATATTTTCCGTAGAATAATGACGAAATAGTTATTCTTAAGTGCTTATAATACTGAATGAAAACTGAATTGACAAAAAAGAAGGTAGGCAATCAGGACTCTCAGCTAAAAATAAATCTATAAAATAATGATTCATGAAGGAAGCCCCGCGGAATAGACACACGCTGATGCCCTATTTTAAAGAATTGCAATTGCTCGGTTTTGAAGTAGGTAATAAAAATGACGATGTCGATGTTGATGTTACAATCCCCCAATAATTTCCCCTTATTTAGTGGGATGTGATGATATTCACATTAACGTCGCTTCGTTTTGAACCGATAAAAATTCATAGGAGATTTTTTTTATGGGACATTTATTTTCGTGGAAAATTATTCCCTGGGAATGAGACGTGCAAATATTATTACTTTAGGGATCCATCCCATCACTAATCTGTTGCGGATGAGGATGAGAATGAGAGGGAGGAAAATAAATAAAATAATAAATTTTTTCAAGTCCTACAACAACTACTACTACTTCAATGAATGACGCAAAACGTCCAATTTCGTTTTTCTCTAATAAAGGTTAACCATGCGGAACGGAACGGGGAAGAAGATGTCTTTCGTCCGTCATCATCCTCAAATCGTCGCTACTAAAAAGAAAAGGGCGGAGAAAATTTTTCACTTTACAACCGTTCTTAAAATTCGTACTCCATCCTTTCATAAGTACATACGTATTCAAATGTAAAACGCGTGCTTTCCAAAAAAATAAGCAGGCAGGATTTCTGCGTTAATTGGACTCATCGTAAATGGTAAAAACGCACGTTTGTAAAATAGCAAGGGTGATTCATGGGTATCAGTAACATCCAAATAATATGGTTCCTTATTTATTCTACAGACTGCCTCCTGCAGCCTCCTTTATTGTTTTTACCTAAAGCTTTTTTTAGAGAGGAATAATGACAGTATTGAGTTACTCACACAGATGAGCTTTTTTTTAATGGTCCTGATTGCGATTGTGAGGAACGTAAGAGCTTACGTTTATAATTTACATTCTGATTCTTAATTCCTTCGTGTAGGTTTTTTTTTGTCTTAGCCATTTTGCAGGATAATAAACTTTTGTTTTTTTTTCTGCAGAGTCACTCACTAATAGATTACAAAAGCGATTAAGGATTTTGCAACGCCTTTCCTCTATTTTTAGGTATAGGATAAGAAGGGCTGGCCTGGCTTGGTCTGGCATGGCATGGCGCTGCTGTATTGCAATTTTTATGATTACTCAAAGAATTCTTTTTTTGTTTGCTTACTACTGCCACTTATTACAGTGATGGCGCCTTTAACCTTTGAGAATGGATCAAGAAGCAAAACACGTGGTGTTTAATTTACTGGGACCTATTGCACTTATTCAGAAAAAAAATTGAGTGGTCCCGAAATGTGAAAAAAAAAATCTATATTAGTAAACGAATTTGATCACATCAGATAAAAAAAAACTTCATTGCATATTTATTGCATCGAATAATAATACAATAAGGTTCGGCCCTGATGAACTTAATTTACAACAATTAGCATTTGTATTACTATCGATATTTATGCAATTGAAGTGAAAAAATTGTTTTTTTAATCATGAAATTCTCACTAAGCCATAACATTCACTAATTCGCATGAATATTATTTTTTAGGAAACTATTACTGGTTCAGTAATCAAGCAAGGTGTGCGTAATTAGCATTTAAAATAGTGATAAACAAGGGAATTACAAAACTGAAGAGTGAATCAACCTCTGTTTTTGTCTGTTGAGTAAAAATTCCTGATTTAGAGTTAGATTGGAAAATTGAGACATGGTTCGTTCGTGGAAAAAAAAGTGATTGTACTGTACGTTTACATGCATGCTTGTAACGAAGTATGTATTTTTTTTCTGAAAGTAACCTTCAACATTAAATGAAGGTTATACATGCATCGAGAATCAACCAAGAATCAAGCAAGCACTTTTTGAAGAATTGGAATAAAAAAAACGCCTGAATGAAATGCAATTTTTATTGGAAGAAGTTTGTAGTTTAAACTACAAATAGCAGAGATAGTTTCATCAATAAAGAAATTGATTCGGAGACAATGGTTGACTAAATAGCATCTTTTGTTGGTTCACTGATGCATGTAAAAGATCGTTTTTCTACAATGAAGTAGTATTAGCAGCAGCGCCACTAAAAATGGATCAAGGTCAGAGCTCGTTCCTTGTCTTTTTATCGATCACATCAGAAGCGTGATTTGATATGAATTGAAAAAAAAATGCGACACACAATTTTGCAAAAATGAAATCAATTGGATGGCATTCCTACTGATTTCTTTTCAGTAAGTCATGGATCTTTTGCTAATTTTAGGACTTAAGATGCTGTTGAGTTAAATAGAATTTTAATAAAGGTAAAAAAAATTAAATTGATTTACCTGTGTATCTACCGATGTGTTATTCGTGGTCCATGATGACCCATTCCATTAGGTTGTCGATATCCATTAACTTTTCTTGAAGGATACATATCTACAGGGACCTGTGATCTTTCAATTTCTTCATTTGACAAGTCAAGATCCCTAATCATCTGAATAATTTCCCGTTCTTTTTTCATCCCTTCCGTCGTATGAGGGGGTGTCCCAGAAGGTTTCAACAAGGGACCACCATTTTCATTGGCAAACTGTAGATTAGCCAAGGACCCGTAAGACCTTGATCTGTGCTCCTGTCTAATGGAGTATGAGAAAGCTCTCTCATTTAAATGGCCCTTCTTTCGATAGATGCCTGTGTTGAAGGGGGAAGAGCCTGGATCTTCCTTAGAACTATTCTTTGATTTGCTTTTGTTGGAAACCATTGTGGCGGAGTCTCCATTACGATGAAGTTCCATTCCCCCGTTTGCACCCATCCCATTACTCATTCCCATCGCTTGTTGTGGCGACATGTGATGATGACCATGACCATTCATGATGGGACCATGACGACTGGTAGGTCCCGTGTGATAATGATAGCCCCGTTCAATCGTTGCATAGTGGGATGGCAACATCATCATCTCTGGAGATTGTTTCATGCCTTTAGGGTCATCAGACGGAGGAATCATCTTTGGATGATGGAACATTGGAGGTGGAGTTGCATTAATAGCGTTTGGACCTGCACCAACCTGCATACCCGGATGTGGGACTAATGGGATTGGTGTAGGTGCGAGTAGTGGCACTGCAGTGAGCATTTGTTTTTGCTTCTTCTTCGATTTCGAAGTTTTCATAAGAGGAGCAGGAATGGCGAACGGATGATGGTTCATGTTCATATGATGTGGGGGAGGAAGATGTCCATAAATTGGTTGTGGACCGTGCATTGGGGACATGACTGCGAGGGGATGTTGTGGATGATGTGGCACTGGCATAAGCTGTTGATGATGTGGATGATGGGGTGGTGGATGCATAGGTCGACTACGTGTTAGCGTTGACATTGCACTACTTGGCCTATGGCTAATGGGACCGTTCAGAACACTACCCGGTCTACCTGGAATCATTCCAGGTTGAAGTCCTGCACTCGAACTGAGGTTCATCATTGACGCTGGACGAATCAAATGTTTTTGTTGACTTGCAGCTTTCATTTCTTTTTTCATTTTCTTCTTGGTTTTCTTCTTTGTTGAAGAAGCATCATCCTCTGAGGACTTGAGCAACGAAAACTGTTGTGGTGGGGGTGGAGGAGGAGGTGGTGGAGGTGAAATGAATTGACGGGGTTTCGTTATCCTCGAATTATGCGACTTGACAGACTTAAGTGTTCCATCAGGTTCCAAATAAACATCTACTTGGCCTATGGCTAATGGGACCGTTCAGAACACTACCCGGTCTACCTGGAATCATTCCAGGTTGAAGTCCTGCACTCGAACTGAGGTTCATCATTGACGCTGGACGAATCAAATGCTTTTGTTGACTTGCAGCTTTCATTTCTTTTTTCATCTTTTTCTTGGTTTTCTTCTTTGTTGAAGAAGCATCATCCTCGGAGGACTTGAGCAACGAAAACTGTTGTGGTGGGGGTGGAGGAGGCGGTGGTGGAGGTGAAATGAATTGACGGGGTTTCGTTATCCTCGAATTATGCGACTTGACAGACTTAAGTGTTCCATCAGGTTCCAAATAAACAAGCTCAGCAGTTCCATTCTGTCCTAAATTGGATGTGCTTCCTCCCCAAATCTTATGATTTTCATCTCCTTCATAAATCTCATCTTCGTCTGGAAACTCTGCACTAAACTCATATTTATTATTCCGGGGTGTAGAAGACGACATAGGTCCGTCAGTTAAAATCATCATCTGTTGAATTGGCCACCATGATCAAGTCCGCATCTCCATTCTGACTATGAGCCTGCCACCCCGCAACCTTCTCAATCGAGTCGAGAGGAGTCACTGATCTCTGAATCGGTCTATCCGCATCTTTAAAAAGAAGTGTTCCAGAAGACGTGCCATTCGTACCATTAGGGAAATCATGATTTCCAAGGGACATTCCATTTGGAAGTGTTCCCTCTTCATCACTATGACTCCCACGGCCTCCCCGGTGATGGGCCCGTGGTCTACGAACCAACGGCATTTTGAAAAACAAACACTATTCAACCACTACGAAGTTAAATGAGTACAATTCAAAAACTAGAGTATTTTTTTAACGAAAACTTTCAGTTATAAATTCACGATCCAACCTCCCCCCATAAGAGCACTGCAACAAAAACACAAAAAACAAATATAAATTCATCCGCATTGATATCTTTTTTCGTATGCAACTCAAACTCCCCACAATGATTTTTTCAAGGTAAAATTCCTATGGAGATTTTTTCAAATTTTCATCTACGCTATCCTGTCAAATCCATATTGATACATATACGCATCTCCTTTGTTGTTCCATGAAAATAACAAAATAACTTGACAAAAGGAAAGGAAAGGATAAAATCAATGCTGTGGAATGTTCTCTTCCAAACACTTACACTTTTTATGTTGCATGACTGATTACGCGTATGTGTGAGGAAAGTAATTTTGAAATCTGGAATTACTATGAATGTGAAACAAAATTATATTGAAACACAATGAAATATTTTTTTAAAACACGAAATAAACTTTTGCATTAAAAGTACTTCTTTGAGCTTTTCTTGCAGACGTATGAAAACCACACGATGACATATCAACCAAATATATATTACAGGTTATTTATAAACATAAAATTTACCTCTTATTTAAATATTTTTTTTTAGTCAATTTCGATTTTAATCATTGAACCTAATAATAATAATTTGAATCGCTTGAATAAAGAACAAATCACTGAAATACATTAAAACGACAAAAAAAAGATGCACTTTGTTGGTTGGTGCTTCACCACCGACTTATATGAAGTGAGTGACCAGAAAGGATTGGTGAACTTGGTTCTCTGTACTCCTTCGACATCTTCTGTATGTCTTTTTCCTGCCTCAAGACTCTCGTAATCCTCGCCGTACCTTAACAATATTTTTTTTCCCATGCAATCTTAGCTCCCCTTCCTTCATTCTCACCTATTTTTTTCTTCATGTCTCTTCTCACAGAAGAAATATGAAGGAGAAGGAGCGTTCTCTTCTACAATAGGGGTGGTTTGTTAGTGCTATTCAAACCCTCTTAAGAAAAAAATTATTTCTGTCTCCGTCTCAAAAAACTCTAGACTGAGCTTGTGTAGTAATACGAAGAAAACGTAGAGTAAGTTTGGTATAGCACATACATCATACCTTTGCTTATCATCATCATGATTCCCATTCCTATTCCAACCCCCGCTCTTTGCTGCTCCTCGCCAACAAAATATTTACGAAGACGAAGAGCCACCACTTTACTACGATTGCGATTGTTAGAAAACTATCATTATTATTAGTGCTGCATACCAATACAAGTGAATTTATAATCTGCATGCCTTGCTCTTCACATACTACTCCTTCAAATCAAACAATACAATTTTTACATATTTTCTACAGCGTTCGTTTCGTTGTTGACGGTGATGTGATGTGATGCGATGGATGATGAGGGACGATGATGAGCAAGTGGTTTAAACAATCAGTAAAAATCCTATACATATACTTGTTTTAAGTAGAAAAAAAAGTGCAAGCACCTTTAACGCATCTCTCGCTCGTACATATAAATATACATAATCATGTACGTTCATTTCATACATGATGTAAATTGTTGTTGTGTAAAGGTATTTTGGCTAAACTCACCTGTCCCATCTCCCAATGGCTCAAATAAATAAATACATATATATTCCAAGCATACATGCATACCTGTTGTATTAACCATCATCATCTTTTAAGGAACATCTTTTACTTATGCCATTATTTACATATCACCCTAAGCTTCTTTCCTTGAGCGAAAAGCCAAACCCAGCCATGATATCACTATTATTCTGTAAAAAAAGCACAACCCCTTCAACGCAAATTGCTTCATGTACAAAGTCAGAGTCTACTCACTCCACTCACTAATTTTCATTCCTCTCATGTTTCACATTTTCAGTGTCCAACAGGTAAGTCCATCTCAAATGTAAAAAGAATATTTTTTACTTGTTAGTCAGTGGTATTAGGAAGGTTCGAAATTCTCAGCTCAAAAACACAACAATGCACCAGCATCAATAGTACAGCTTTGAAGAAGAAACATGAAATATTGTTATGTTCAACGAGTCTTTTGCTCACATATGAAAATGGCTAATAAGTTGACTTCAACTTCATCATCATCGCTATTTCTATTGCCACCAGCACCGAAGCCAAAGCCAAAGCGAAGCCATGCCAGTTCCTTAAAAAAAATCAGAGTTGCCTCTGCAACAAGTTTTTTTCTTTGAAGTGAAGAATGCGCAATATATTTTAATGCATTGTGCGTTCTCTTTCACCTGCTGCTCCTTCCTATTTCATTGTTCAAACTCCAAAAGGGATGATATGATGATGATTGTGATTGAGATGATGCGATGAGCTTTGGAAAAAAGGCGTAAAACGTAAGGTAATGAGCACGTACAACTTTTAGAAGACTTATCTCCGTACATGTTTTGCAGGGAGCAAGAAGAGAAGACAAGACTAGACACGCGGAGTGTAATATGTTCTACCTCTACAACTCCCAATGCAGAAGGACTCATCTTAAAGAATGAACAATACCTGTAAACTATACTTACGTCTTCTTTTTCAAATTCCTCTTCCCTTTTCCTTCACTCACTGAACAAACTTCAAAGTACAGTACATTTATTACTGAAGAATTTGTTTCGTTTTTAAATGCACCATCAACGGTTCTCTTATATTTACTGTGGGTTATAAAATCCCATTAGGTTAGGGTTTTTTCTTATGTGAAGCTAAGGCGTTTAAAAATACACTATATTTATTATTATTATGTTCATAGTTCATACACCTTACTTATAAGGTAAAGAGGAACTTGTAGTTAGTTCATCTTATGAAATCACTATTAAAAAGTATACATAGATACATAGTTGCATAACGCTTGTACATCATCCTACACGGGTGAGTAGTGTAGTAGTGCAAAACTTTTTGCGAAAAAAGAGGCCAAAATTGATGTTTTAGATTATTAATGACAACTTTACTAATGTAGTTACTAGTTACATTGAAATTATAGCTGATGAAAATAATATCGACGTGAATAAATTGCGGGCCTTGCATTTTCAGAAAGGGATCTTTTGAATCGATCAAAATGAAATTTTATCTTTGACATTACTTACGTTGGCGTTGGTGATGTCTGACTCAGAAAAAAATTATGAAGGCTATGGTGATCGATATCGATATCAGTATCATGTGGAAGGCCCTGCTAGATCTAATAATTTTTCGATGCAATAGATTCCTGAATGATTTTCTTATCAATGAAATGAGGCTTCAACAAATATGAACCTGAAATACCGTTTTGGATTTATGTACTTCACCTGAAACATGAAATGGAGAGCTAATAAGTGTTAATGTTCATATCATATCATAGCATGATTTTAGCTAGGATTGCCATTCACCATAGGAGATCTTGACTTAAATTTAGGCTTCATTTCAATTCCGATTCTATAAAGTGGTATGCATTGCAATGTGAAGGCAAAAAAAGATGTAAGATGTACGGGAAAAAAATCTTCTTAATGTGATATGTATTTATACATTTAAGCACTTTAAGATCGCATTTTGAAGCAGTCACCCAGTCACCGGATTCAAGACGAAAATGTGCCCTGTTTTTTCTTCAAAAGTTCAAGTTTGTGTTGCGTTGTTGAAGAAAAATCCTAGAATCCAAATTCAAACTACCTTATATGCTCATATGGTAATAGGTATTTGTAGTAAGTACATAATATTTAAATGCCATCATTGGTTTTGCTTTTTAGCTTACAAAACTTAAACTGGTAAGTTTGTAATCCCGGCTCATATCTACCTGTCTACCCGTACCCGTTCCTAAGTAAATATCTATACGAACGGGTTGGTGTTCGTGTTGGTACTTGTTTGCTTCCTGCTGAAGTAAACATAGCTACAAGATAGAACACACTCACTAATTCTCTCTTCTGCTGCCCATCTTCATTCTGAATTCTGAAGTGATATTATTTTCTTATACTCTGGCTTGACTTGTAATGGAAGATGGGCTGTGGCCAAAAAAAACTTTGTAGATAAACAAAACAAAGTTAAGTGGCTGTGGCAGTGGCAATGTATGCATTTTACTTTTACACCCGACCAGAAGGACCAGGCCAGGTAGTACGTCGTATTAATGTGATCTAGGACAAAATTATACAAAGAGACAACTAGTGCAGNAATGTATGCATTTTACTTTTACACCCGACCAGAAGGACCAGGCCAGGTAGTACGTCGTATTAATGTGATCTAGGACAAAATTATACAAAGAGACAATAATTGTATGTTTCAGGTGCTTAACAAGAATGATATATGCAACGCAGGAGAAGCAGGTGCAATCGAAAAATACTTACTTAACTCAGGAATGCGAGGAAAAGTCGACATTAAATTCTTCATCCTTAAGATTCACAAAGGTATCTTTGACTCTCATTTTATTTATATGTCCGAGTCCGAACCAAACGGTCTTTTAAAAGTTGACGTCAACTTATATACGTTTTATAGAACGCAACAATAATTCAATAATAGTTAGGAGATACGATGTGATATGAGCCCTGGGATGCATCTAAAAAAAATTTGTTTATATGGCGCATGCTTCTCATTCGGATTGGATGAGAAGTAGCCCACTTGTCACTGTCCATCTCATATGCAGCAAACAACACAAACTCTTTCTCGTTCCTCGTACCATGTAATGTACAGTACCTTACTTTCTTTCACTGAAGATGAATTTAATCGAGATTTTTATTCATAATGCGTCGTGACGACGATAATTTTTTTTAAAGAAGGGACCGGTCAGTCAAAATATGAGGATAAAAAAATGTGTAAAGCCTCTCTCAATGTTAGTTTGTGAAGAACGAATGCGAAAAATGCAGCTCTATCAAAAGGTATTACCATCACCAAATTCTTATTGTGCTGTACCTTATACCCGTACCAGAACCGAAGAAGAAGAATAGATGAAAAAAATGGGATGAAGATGAGGATGATGATGATTTATCTAATCTCACTCCAACTTCAAGTCCAAAAAAGAAAGAAGAAGGAACAAAGTCTGAAAAAAGAAGTCCTTTTCGTTGTTGCAAAGGAGCGCACAATAAAATATGCTTTTCCCTTTGCTAAAGCTGAGAAGATCAAAGTTATTTTTCTCTCTCATCGTCAGTTAGAAAAAAATATGTACTACGTTTAAATCTCTTTCATGTTCCTTGACATAAAACCGACATATTTTTTCTCTGTGTTTATGTGTAGGTATTACATGGCACAAAGCAATAGTTCATTTTTCAGAGGTAATAAAGCAACAGGTTGCCAAAGGCCACTTGCACACATCACATCATACATATCCCATGTCTTCTCTCTTTCTCTCTCTCTCGGGCGTCTTTTTTTTTCCTTCATTTTTCCACAGAATAACAATAATCATGATATGATGGTAGTCGTAGTAATAATAATCATAATGACCTACCAAAACAACATCGCGTAGTAGTATTTTATTTTTTTGCTTTTGAATAAAAATGTTACACAGTTGCGACTTACGGATTGCCCAAACGAGAGAGAGAGAGAAGAAGTATAATAATGGCATATTCAGGTGAGTTTGAAAAACGCTTTGCCGTCACCAGTCACTATCGCTACCTACTTACTTCACAATTCACATTCCAAAATATCTACGTACCTACTTACCTAAGGTCTCCTCACATTAAAAGGATGATGATAGTGATGATATGATTCTTCATCATCATCTTCATGAGAATCGAAGAGGGCGAAAGGAAGAGAAGAGCTCATAGATAACATTCCTCACTAGGACCCTTTTACTTCTAGGAAAAAAAGAACACAAAATTGTTACTTTTGAGGAGCAGTAGTTAGTGATGTGATGTGATGAGATGTACGATTTCCTTGTCATTACTCTTTGCATTTATATTTATGGAAATTAGACCCATTTTTGATGTACTAGTATGCAATTCATTGTGTGCACTATTGCAAATATTGAAATTATAATTTTCTTACTATGACTTTACTACTTTACGAGTAACAACAACAACAACCACAACTACTCTTTTATCATAAAAGTGCTTACCTAACGTCAACAATTATTTTTAAGTTTTATAAGTTTTTATGTCTTTTTGTCTGTCACAAGAATTTTTTTCTTGGGATGGAAGAGATGAATAAAAAAAGAAGTTGAAGATGATGACTTTTTTTTCCTCTTGTCATTTGGGATAACGACTGCGACATGCAGGACCTATCCTAAATAACTTTCTTGTACTGGCAGAAATGTGCTTTATGGAATGTATTCTTCAGGCGTACATAATGTGCTAAGCACTTTTGTCTTTGAATTGCAAACAGGTGTAATAAAAAAAAGTTATGTGTAAATAGGTATGTCTTTTCTAAAATTTCGTGTCGTCTGTCAATTTCGGAGCTATTTCATGTTTTCTGCAACATTAATAAAATGTGTTTTGCCATATTGACAAAAAATGGATTCCATAATAAAAATATGCAAAAACGTGTTCCAAGCGAAAGCAAAATTCATGGGAAAGGGAACAATAGAAAATCTGGCCTCATGTGCCATGTGCAAATAAAGCTGTTCTTAGACAAAATTAGTAAATTATAAGAAATTTTAAAAGTTAATGTCGAAAGCATCATCATCATCGAACCTGGAGCCCGATGAAGCGATTTGCCCACTCAGGCCGTGTGACCAAATTCTAAGGAGAGGATAGATTCATCCATCTTTGAATCATCATAAACTTCGCTAAATAAATTGAAGTTTCTTTTAAAACGAATTTGTAAAAGTAATAAATTGAATGAGGTGCTTATCATTTACCATTTGTCACGTCCGGTTCTACTGTTAAGTTTCTATGATTGCATGACGTCTTAATTACCATCAATATTCATGAAAATCATTAAAATATCTTTTGCTTATTGAATTTGGAGAAAAGAAGAAGGTAACAAGATGATTTTTATTTGCGGGGACTAGTACAACAATATTATTCATTTATACCTAACTTTGGCCTTTTTTAACCTGGGCGGGCAAAGAACCGATAAATTCTTTAATTGCCTCCGCAAAATATGCATAAATAAATTCTATTTTCAAATCTCGAAAATGAAATTCAATGAAGCGTTGAACATGAATTGAAAAAGGGTTTTCATTTACAAAAAAATGATACAATGTTCGACGTGGAAGGCATAAAATGAATGAATATGCCAAAGTAGGATCTCCTCATATCCTTGCATACATACTTACCAATTTTACAGTACATCGAAAGGAAATGGCTTTTTTGGCAACACATTTTCAAGCTTGAAAGGAGAGATGACTAAAAAACCAGATTCCTCTCTACGCAAAACCTCTTTCTAAATTCTTGTTCTTCACGTTTGACGACAAACGCAAACCTGGCTTGGCTTGGCTCATCGTCAGCTCACTTAAGTTAGAAGAGTAAGTAGAACCGGCATCCTTTTTCTTTCTTTCTAAGGCATCTCACTTTATATTCTCTTTAAAATCTCTTTAAAAAAATTGCTAAAACTTTAAATTTTTTTAAAGAAAAAGGAATAAAGCTTCAGTTTCCTAAAAGCTATAGATCAAATAATAATATTCAAGTTGGAATGATTGTATCAAAAAAGGTGGAGAAAATATTCAATAATTCTCTACAATACTCACATGCCTACGTATTCTTAGTAGGTATCATTTTTTTAGGGACTATGTATCCATCTGAATTGAGAAATGTAGCGAACACACACAGCTCATATGTGTGTACAAGTATACAAGTTTATTGTACTTTGATATAAATATTATTATACTCCGATTTTTTTTGCTATTGCTACTCACAATCGCCATCATCAGCATCATCATCAGCATCATCGATGATGATGCATCACCTTCTTTTTCTTGAGCCTACTTAACAGCAGTTTAGAATAAAAAAATACGTATGGGATGATGTTATGTTACGTTACGTTCTTACTCACTCACTCATCTTGAATTCTAACCGTGGATGTTTTTTAGTCAAAGTAGTTTTCAAAGATGCTGAACTGAAACTGAAGTGGGCGAGAGAGAGAATATGAGATTATGATAGACCAGGCCAGACCAGACCAGAGACCAGTGTGCCGTTTTCGTCCAACTTTATTCACTTTAGAAATGTTTTGTGCCCTGCACTGCCAAGCCAAGACATATGAACTTTCACAGAAGCCAATTTTTTAATAGTCAAAAAATATTCTTCTTCTTCATAATACGAAGGATTAGAGAATAGACAGGCAAAATATTTTTTTTCTTCGAAGACTTCATTGGTCACCATTCTTATGTCCACTTCGCCTTTTCACGTTTTTTTTTTCATCCTTCAAGAAAATATTTGAGTATACGCCTTTTGGACCTCTGCTTTACAAGTTGTTTAGTCAGTGTCAATGCTTTCTTTCTTCAGAAGAAGAAGATGAAAAAAAAAGAGTCGAAGAGGCTAACTAGCGATATGAAAGTTAAAATTCATCGGAAGAATGCTACACGACTTGTTGGTAGTCTCCTTTCTATCTTGACTTCAACTGCCCATTACAAAACTGCTTTTGCAGTGTTTTTTTTCGGGTTAGGAAAAAAAATAATAATTTGTTTAGTATTCAAATCATGTGTGCACGCTCAAGCATATAAATACAAAAGAATTGAATAATATTTCTTTGACATAGTAGACTTGCCAACCTGGTTCTCCTGGTATGCTAAGCCAAAGCCAAAGCCAAGCCAGGCTACTTTTTCATTCAGGTCCATTTTTGTCATAAGAAGTCAAAAGCCAAAATTCTTTTGGAGGTTTGGTTAAGCTATAGATTTTTTTTTGCACAAGATTCAAACTGCACAATTCAATGTCCGTTTTAATGTTTTCGAATGTGCTAAATATTGAAATGAAGCGATCAGTAAGTTGGTCACTTTACTGAAGATGAGCCTGCCTGCCTGCTTGTTTTTTTTGCATTAAGGCTTTTGACTTCGTTAATGGGGTTTATTCTGTCGCCATTGTTCATTCCTATGTCCAATTTCAAGCAAATTTAATTTGTTTACTAATAAACACAATAGCGTCAGAAATTATTTTTGCACATACAAAGACCAAAATCATAATGGGCACACGCTGGATTTAAAACAAAAACTGCCTCAGTATTATTTAATTTATTGTTAAAGGTTTAACTTTTAAATTGTTAAATTATGCCTATTGCCAAATACGATTCAACAATCAATGTGAGTAATGTGAATATGCGACGCATCTTAAAATGTTTTTTGGGTTATGTAAAACTGTAAACTACCTTTGTAAAACATGTACATACAAATTGTGGAGGATGAGGCCAGCAATATTTCATTGGAATGCATAAACTTAAAAACTAAATCATGTACGTTTTAAATGTCGAATTTATGAATTCATATCCATTAGGAAAAAATATTATTGCTTACTATTTGCTCAAATTATCATGTACAGAATTCAAGGGGTTCCATTAGGCAAAAAAAATATTTTGAATTTTATTGAGATTCAAAATGGGAAAATGGTTCTACTTTCATTGCAGTCGTACAAACATGTATGGAATTTTTCACCACCGCACCGAATTAGTTTTATTTTTCATAGTCATTAACCGAATCAAATCACAGCAAAACATATTTTATTTAATTATACAGTTTTTATTTCTAATTTTTCAGATTGGTACATCCAGTTCTGTTATAGATACATATCAGTTGTCATTGTCATTTTGTATTCCGGAGTTGGCAAATATTGAAAACAAAACTTTTTTATAGCTTTACGACACAAAAGCATCCGCTTAATCAAATGAGAATCACGCCTGTTTTCATTTTTTTTAAATTTTTCTCTAATTCTTTACCTTGAATTATTTACTAACATTGAAAACTACATAAATTCTAACATAAGTAACACGAAGTTCTCGAAATACATTACCAACCAGTTACTGGATAAATCCCATGTGTATTTATGTGACACATTATTAGTTTCTCTGTCTTCCTTTACCTACGAATTTACTCAAATCAAAAAGAACTCTAACGTTTACTGAAAGAAATCAGTGACGCCTAACGTTTCAAAAGCTAAGAATTACACAAATTCAAAGTACAACAATGCTCCGCAACAATGCAATGCAGCACTTACTATGCAGTCATTTCATCGCATTTTTCATTCTCAAACAAGAGACTTTGTTCTCCTGAGCTGAGATTCTTATTTCTCACAAGACATCTATTGGGAGCAACAAAGAGTAAGTAGCATTGTAGCTAACTATGGTGTTCATTGTTGGGACTGTTACCCATAGATGAAACTTGATTGTCTCATGAAAACCAAATACAGACGCTTGCAATGCTGCATTACTTTGTTCATTATTAATATTAATTGCTATTGCTAATGATTTAGATTTGTTTCTGTTGTTACGATCAACTGTAAAATTCGTTGCCAGTGGGGAAAAATTATCTGAAAGTAGTTTATTCACTTAAAAAGCCCTACTTATTTCATCCAACAATGATTCCATGAATAGGCCGGTTTGTCTCTGGTAAGGTTCGGTTCAGTGAAAGGTAGGTGGTAGTGGTAATCATGCAAAATATTTTGGATTTCTTAACTTAAGTCAGTTTGGTCACGTTGAAATTGTTTTGTACCGAAGTCTTGATTCATGTATTCTAAATCATTTGGACTAAAAAGATCGCAAAAATCGATCAATAAATTCAAGCTTGATTTGTTATATTATACCACAACAATAACAATTGACAATTCAACTCGCCCTGATGGGATCATTTTATGCAGACAAAATAAATCTCATACAATTATACATGGATTTTTGGCAAAAGAAGTTCGATTGTACCACCTAGAGTTGTCAGAGTAATTGACAATGTTCGCTCATTATCACTGAAAAGATTTACATGCAGTTTTCACAGGAAAGAAAAGTTTGTTCTACAATTATACATGTATTTTTGGCAAAAGAAGTTCGATTGTACCACCTAGAGTTGTCAGAGTAATTGACAATGTTCGCTCATTATCACTGAAAAGATTTACATGCAGTTTTCACAGGAAAGAAAAGTTTGTTCTACCAAGATTGCATTGAGCAAAGTCATACATGTTATTGTTGCTATATTTATTTAGGCATTATAAAAGCTCAAAGCAATCTTAACTTGACGAGGGCGGTGTTTTTGCGGCAACAACAAAATCTAGCGTGAAAATCAAAGAGGTTTTTATAAGGGAAAGAACGTTTTGTTTTTTGGTGAACAAGAACAGATTTATGAATACATCGTTCCACCACCACCACTATCATCATCATTTACTATCATCATCGCCATCGTTTTTGTCATATTTTACATGTGAGTTACAAGCACAAGTAAAATATATTTCTTGAGCAGAGAAAATTCAGTACAAGATTATAAAAAAAAAGGTTTTGAGAGAGGTGATACTCTCATATCCCTTAATCTAATCTATATACTAATCGCATAATAATAATAATCGTCATCATCTCACCATCATGTAAAACCAGTTTTATGTCATTTGAATGTAAAAAAATAAGAGAAAACACAGAGTGGTGCGTTTCTCCACGTAAAGTGCATTAAAAAAAAGTTGAAAAACTTGACCCGAATAAAATCGACAACTGTAAACCATTGTCATATCATACCCACTACTGCCACTACTTCTTAAAACGACAAGAAAGAATGCGAAATGAATGAAAAAAAAAAGAAACGAACTGAATTAGTGAACGTTTGTGCAGTGCATATAGCATAGTTATTGGAAAAAGTAAAATGTAATTCAACTACTTTTGTTATCGTACATGAAAAGAGATCCGATGGCTCAAGTAATGTTTTGATCCTTTCATTAGTTCTGTCACCATCGTGAAATATGCTTCATTTTTATTATTATCTCCTGTTTCTATATTGCATGATCTTGCTTGGTTGCATACAATTAGTGCAAAGGCTTTGGCGGCGGAATGGTCATTTATTCTAAAAAGGAGAGAAAACTACTTCACATTGCATTACATTGCTCAACCATTCTCAGTCAGTCAAACATTTAAAAAGTGAAAATGCTCAAGTTTAAAGAAACCTTTTGAAGGTTAATTGCATTGACAAAAAAAGTCTGTGTATTTGACAGCTGGACATGATTTGTTGG
>JAHZMX010001957.1:0-31440 GCA_027743895.1 Seira musarum | reverse complement strand
TCCCCAGGATCAACGTTTGATTCGACTCGGAACACCCATTTCCCAGGCTCTTCAATATTCGAAGTTTGAGGAATATTTTTGATTCTGTTTGTGCATGAGCCAGCAATCGTGTATAAAGTTCTGCCATCTCCGTAATCAAATCCAGCTTTTGCCGGTTTGCCCCCAATGCCTTTACAACATCCTCCACTGGCAGTTCCAGTTGTCCATTCAATTTTGGAGTAGTAAAACACAGCAAAGGAATATGTCCCATCTGAAGTGAGAACCAACTGAAACGTATTTCGTCTCAAATCGTTCACAGGGATTTTACAATTGCCTCCAGTGGCGTTATAAAACGATACGTCTTTGTAAGTAACGATGAGCATCCATGACAATGAGATCCATTGAAGATCAGGGAACGCTTTGAACACATCTCTGGACACTTTGTTGAGTAGGGCTTGGTCAGTGGTTTCCCTGTACAGGATCTTCGACCGTTCAGGATCAATATTCCACAGGATGTCCGACCAGTATGCCATGATCATTGGGGTGTTACTCGAGTTACAGTTGGCGGTGTACGTTGTCACTCCTAAAAACATTTCGAAAAGAACGTTATTTTGAACTGAAGTAATTGGTAATTGTGGGTTGTCCTTTGTTTTTAAATGTGTATATTCTTACCCCTTTCAAAGGAAACCTGGCCATTATGACTAATGAAGGCTTGATTGTAACTTTTATTGAAAAAGTTGAATGGCACTGATAGATTGTATGTTACAAATTCGTCATCTCCACCTAAGAATCTTGTGTCCAGGCCATTGTCATGAGGAAGTAAATCTGATTCGGCTACCCGGCCAAATACATGGGAGACTCCTGCTATCCCAATCAGGAACAAAACCTGGAAAAGTTGGATAGACATTTTAATGATTTTTGTCTGACAAAACGAATAAATTCAAAGGTGAGACTGAACTGAACTGTATTTTTTTAAATTTGTGAATTTATACTAGCGTAAAAATTCAATAAAGAAACGAGACTTACCAAGAAGATTTTAATCAATTGTAGCACGAACAGATTTCACACTGTTTACCAAGTAATCAACTTAAAAAGTAAGAACCTCAAACAAATTCAAAATAAACTGCTCATAGGTACAAATAAACTAATCCTAAATATACTTCCACGATAACATTCATTCGGAAGACGCGACGTATCATGTACCGTTTGATTAGCTGGAAAATAATGTCAAAGATCACTTTTGCTAAAATCGTCTGATATTTTTGTAGACTTTTGCATGAAACTGTTGCAAGGCAAGTACAAATTTTTTGTTACAAAGAATTTAATTTACTGAACTGTCAATTCTGCTTTCAAGGGTTTATAATTAGTACAAATAGGTGCACAGAATACACAAGTGGAGTCATTCATTCAAGCTTTTATTTTATCATGTAGGAAAGTAGCTGGAAATTGCAGATTGCGAGTGTATGTCCTGCTGAACATAGTTTTTTAATGCTTTATAAACTGGATTGGCAGAGATTTGAACTAAAGCTCAAGCGAGTTTGTCTGGTGGTATCAGCTACCTACTTTTGAGGTGATTGGTTGAGTTTATAAAATGGACATAATGTACCATACCTGAGACAAGATGAATGGACGGACAAATTGATCCATACTAAAGTTCTTCAAGTCATCAAACAATCAAACAACCGACAATAAAATAAGGCGGGGAATGACTGCATATATTGCATACTACCATACCATACTGGACTTACCTATGGATTTCGGTATCCAGAGTGAGTCATTGCTGGACAATAAAACTTTTCAAACTAATCTACTTATGCTGTAATTGTAATCTCTTATCTTCCCTCATTTAATAATTGCCACTGTTTTTCTTTTACATCGACGAGAGAAACGATTTCATGGAATTCATATCTTTATCGTTTCAAGATAAAAGGCTTCAGACAAGCCTAATCTTCGTTTCATTGATGAAAATGATTTAACAAAAAACAGGATGTGTCAATCGTAATGAATGAAGTAATGAGGTATGATGATGTCATGAACCACTGAGGATGTGAATGAAATATATGGAATGAATAAGAAATGCGGAACCTTATAGGTGTAACTCTATTTACTTTATCTTCACATTCATAAGCCATTACTCATTGGTGGTCGGGAAGCTTTATTCGGAACAGAATTTTACCGTTTCACCCACCACTTGCCAGAATTCATTCATATTTCTTTTTGGCGTGGTCGTGTGAACACAGTTTTTCCCCTCGTCTTCAAAAAGGACAATATGCAGATAGCCCCAGAGCCGACTGTTAAGCAAAATTAATATCTCCCAACTACTGTCACACGAATTGGTGAAAGGTGAGTTAATTGTTTTACTTTTTCTTACTCTGCCACCTTAATATTTCCCTTTTCAAAACCAATAAAGACTGCACAAATATTTAAATACACGAATCATGTTTTTGAGTTTTCTCAATAATTTCGTTTTTTATACGTAGTTTTAATCGAAATACTAAATTTTTAAAACGCTATGCCCAAAATATTTTTTATTACTTTTTTTCATTCCATTCCTGTTCTTTTCGAAATAAACATCCCCCTCAGTGTAGCTAGAACAATTGCGTAAACTAAAAAGCGTTAACTCCAAACTCCGAAAAACGTAGGCCTGCTGAAACCACTCCCTTGCAAATTTTTCGACCGTTAAACTGTTAGATATCTTTTTCGGGTATAAATGTTATTAATTAGGTATTAGCTTTCATTTACAATTTAATCAGAAGAGGGCGAAAACTAGAATTGTTTTTGTCTAGTCAAAAGTTTTTTTTAAAGCGTCAAATTCACAACATTCTTTAAAGTTGGTAATGTTTCATGCTTACCTCAACGAGGAGAAAATTATGCAAAGTGATACAAGAGGATACATCTTCAGTTATGCTAAACCTTATCTTGAATTTAGTACCTACTGTTTCTGGTCATACCATGCATTCTGTATTGAGATCAACCCTCTAGTGAGTGGGATTTCCATGTTTCCATTGTCAAAAAAGTAAAGAATTTTAATCATGAGCTTGAATTACATCTTCCCTGGCAACTAATCGTAGGTATGAAAGCGTTCAATCGATAAAGAATAACAAATAGGTCGTGATTTTCACCGTGGCATGCCATGCCGCAAACTCGTGGCGATAGGGCAGACATTTTTACTTAATCGCATATTGCCCCATGGAGCATGGTTTTGTTCCCTTGTAAAGGTTATTTACTTCCATTAATCTGTGAAGTACAATGATGAACCAATTTTTAATTAATAAATATAAATGGGCAAAAGTACGACATTAACTTTATAAAATTAAAAAAAATATGTGAGAAAACTGTTCGTTAATTTGCGACTCTGATCCATGTGCAGGTTCATAAATATTCCGAATTTATGGAGTCGTCGGATGTTCAATAAACGCACCCACATGAAGAAAGTACTTTCATTCTTTCAAAACTTGAAAATGGTAAGAAAAACATGGATAATTAAATTGAATTTCAATCCTTCCTTCAACAAATATTAAAATTTTCTCCGCAGAATTTATCTTCTTTATTTTATCGTGTAGGAGGATGATGATGATGAAGAAGGTGCCATTACATGAAATTCCCTAGCAACTCCAGTACCCCTAAAAGCCTATTTTGGTTTCATCAATTATACGTACGAGCCCCAAAGGGGCAAAGCCAGACTTATATTGTTCGAGATACTGGAGTCCTCAAATGGTGAAGTGAGATAATCCATCCAATACATCCATTTAATTATAGTACCGATATTCATTAAAACAATTTGACTATTTAAGAGCATTTGTGAAGCAGTGGCAGTCGATGTAAAAATAGTGTAGACAAGTATAATGTTTAGTAATTAACTTATTTAAGGCAACCATAATAGATACAAAAAACTTTATTTTAGTGTATACGATGCAGTCAATTATCTTTAACATTGTTAATTTTATACTTACAATTTACCAACCAAAGGGGTCCTTGGTCCTTCAGCTATCAATATCTAACTACCCAAATTGCTTTTAATCCCCAGAGAATGAAATCGGTGAATTACCTAAACAACTGTTCTATGTAGTGTATGTAGGCATTTCAATGCACCAGCAAATGTCGATGTAGCTGGGGTATTGCATCGGACAGATATTTCTTGAGTGTCGGTTGTGAACGATATCGAATTTACTTTCTGAGTTCACTTACAAGATTGAAAGATCAGCCAGCAGGCCATGCAATTTGAGGTAAAATTGCATGGTATTTATAATTCAAAATATGGAACACTAAATAGATTTCCAGTAAACAGATGATATTCACACCAAGCTGAACGAGATATTTGATCAGCCTTACGTAGCAAGGGTCTCATATTTACCAGACAATTGAGCCATGAAAAGGAGGGGGAAAGCAATTTGATTTATTATCGAATTATTGAAAATTAAAACAGTGAAAGCAACTATTTCAAAGAACTGTTCAGAATCGAGATGAAGATTAATGTCGGCTCCGAGTTTTACAAGACGCTTGTGATATTGTCATTTCGAGGTTCCAATTGATTGGAAGATTATTTTTTCCAACTATTTAATTAAATTTTAGTTGATAATCCATATCGAATGATATTTAAGGTATAAATTTCATTCGATTTAAAATTCGAATGATTCACTTAGAACTGTGTGAAGAAACTAAATCTAGTTCAGAATTTGTGTGAAGATGATATTTGCTCCATGTTTCACTTAGTTGTTGGCGATCTTTACATTTCCAGATTCTGATCGAAAGATTATTGTATCCAATAATCAGGTTGAATAATAGTAAGAAAATCTATAAGAAGTGAAGTTTGGTGTATAAATTTCATTTTTAATTTAAATTAAAACCGATTGAAAATCTAAACTTAATTGAAAAAATAAGGTGCTCAAAAGAATATATCAGCACCTTTCTCCACCAGACGCTGAAGAAGTTTTGCATACCAAGATTTTTCAATCGAATAGAACGATCAAAATTTAGGTAAAAACCCACTAAAAAGGACAAAAATACGGAATGGTATGAAGATAATATTTGCTCCAAGTTTGACGAGATGTTGAGTGAGCTTTCCTTGTAAGATTCTGATGAAATGATCATTTATATAAATCTTTAAAAACTACTCATGTACCAGCTGAGAACTTAAACAAATTACTTAAGCACAAAAAATGTAATGACAGTAATGAACAAAGGCAATGAAATTTAAATGTAGTAAATTCATTTCCTTTAATTAATCCGTTATCATTACAACTTCAAATATGATTAGCCGAAGATTTGAGATGAAAATGATGTTAGCGCCGAGATCAACGAGACGTTGGATAGTTTTATTAAGGCTGAAAAGAAAGCGTTTCTTAGTATGCTTATAACCACCGACGCGATACACGATGTGTCCTTTAAATGTACTTTGGTGGTGATTTCTGGGATTTATTTTAAAACTGGATAAAATTGCCACATGAAAATTAAAGACAAAAATGCATATCTAATTATGCAGAACTTGATTATGTACAAGGAACCCCTCATTTGAACAGGACTGATAAATACATACTGTAAGGAACGAAAATATAATGAAAGACAAGACAATGTAGTTCTTGCTTTTGCATATTTGCATTGTATTTTTCTATAGTCAATAGGGAATTGAAAATATTTGCTTAAACTTTTTATTTTCATTCGCATTCATGAATCAATCGAATTAATGCTTAAATGATTTTATGATAAAATGGAACATTCTCATAAGAAAATGCTTCAAAATGATACTAAAATTTGCCAATTACTTAAATTTTCATTTATGATATGACTATATATTCAAATTATTCAGTTGTGGGAAGAAGAACTTGCTGAACATAAATACTTTATTCTTCAGATCTATCTTAAGTATTTTTTTTATTTGCTGCCACTGCATTCATATAGGTCCTTGTGTAAATACCAGTAACACTTTCTTAATAAATGATTTTCATGTATTTATTTATTTGTTTTGTTTTTGGATGTCCTTTCCATTTCATCGTGAGAAATCTATTTTTAAATAATCGAAATATT
Source organism: Seira musarum (assembly GCA_027743895.1). NCBI lineage: Eukaryota > Metazoa > Arthropoda > Collembola > Entomobryomorpha > Entomobryidae > Seira > Seira musarum. The sequence continues at coordinate 25,437 of JAHZMX010001957.1, read as the reverse complement.
TGTCTTCAAACCAGATAAGAACTGAACATGTACTATGTATGCTTACCTAAATTATTATATAGTCAATGCATAAAAATAAACTAATTGATAAACGGTTGAATTGTGTGTTTAATGAATGCTTATTAGATAATAAAAGAAACAAAGCAAATTTTGTGCTCTATTATATTTACTTCAGTTCAGTTCACAGTACACGCTGCATCCATTTCTGTTATAAAAACTCTCATACTATTCTGTCCGAGCATCCATTTTTTAACTGAGGATGGTTTTTCATATAATAAACTTAATGTGGTAATGGACTCATAAACGTAAATGAACTATGTATATTGTGGCATACATGCTTTAAAATGACATCATTGATCGTAATGATCGAAGGTTTTTTTATGCTGCTTAAACAGAATGAGTAAAACCTTTATTGAAACACATTGAAAGTGAACAGGGAGTGAAACACGGTGAATGAAATGAAACACATCATGATTAGGTAGGTTAATTTATGAAAAAAAAACTGTTAGAAGTAAAATTAAAACTAAAGTAAATTTGTTAAGTATAGATTTGGTTAACTAAAGTCTATTCCAAAGAAAGTCTCCTGACTTCTTGAAATAGTTCCATTGATCCATTTGCATTTCCATTAATTTCCATTCCGGTGGGTTCATAAATTGTGGTGATGGTTGGCATATTTATTCTCGAACATTGACAACTCTGGAGCCCTGAACGTTCCTCAATTGCCTCGAATTGAAGTTGACAACAATCTTGGTCTCACCCGGCTTTCTCGGGACCAAGGTGTCACTAACATTCAGCATCTCCCCTGGTTTCAAATCCTTGCATCTACGGAACATTGGCTTCGTGATTCCAGGAGCCTCATAAAAGATGTAGCAATCCGTCAATGGAATGTTCAAAGGATTAACCATGCTGAAGCTAACGGGGAAGTCAGAATCCACTTGTGGGGTCGTCGTACGTGTTTGGATGCTCAATTTAGGGCGAGAGAGGTTGATATCCTCATCGCCAGCCCAGAATTGGTTTGTCTCACGGACGTAAATGGAGGCATAGAAACGGATGTTGAGGTCGTCATCCAGGCGATCTTGGTAGTCTTGGGGAAGAACTTCCAACAGCACAGATTCCCCTGAAAAGACCGTAATTTTTAATTTATATTCATATTGACGCATTTAGTGATTGATTGTTTTATTGTTTCTTGATTACTTTGACTGGGTTGCAGTGTTATCGGTCTCCTGAACTGACGGATCTTTCTACCCACCACGCTTTGATACACTGGCCGAGCAAATAGGTTTACTACCAACGAGCGTAACTCATTCGAAGTATTTTGCATGATCAACGAAACTTGAACAGGTTGTCCAAAGGCTGTCATATTCGGAGTGAAGTCGATGGCAAGATCTTCCCTCCTTCCAGCACTACCAACTCCCATCATGTTCAACCTCTCAGTGGAACGGAGGGTGATTGATGCACGGCGAGGCATTGTTCCTCTAACAGCGTTCATGACCACGAGGCGTTCGTCGTCCGTACCTTAAAAGTTCAAATGAAAACACGATTGAGGCAACGAATTCAATTCGTAGGAAAACAACCATAACATAAATTGAATTAGTTAGTCTGGAGTACCATCTTTCTTCTTGTAAAGATTAGTAATGTCCTCGTACTCATCATCATCTTCATCCCGATCTTGCCTCTTTGTCACAATCAACCGTCCAATGCTATTGTAAGTTAAGTGAAAATGCACAATTTTAATCTAAATTGAAAATATTCTGTACATTCTCATTTCAACTTACTCATCAGAAACGATCTTCTCAGGGAAGGTGTTATTATAAAAATGCCTGACTTGAGAATTCAAGAGAGAATAGAAATGGAAGATATTATGATTCAGGCCAATCTCTCCCCTTCTAATCGACTCGCTAGGAGCAGGTCCGTATCCCTTGTTATTCGGATCAATGGCTTGCCATCCCACATGGGAGGATGGTGTAGCCAGATCTTCTCTCCTCATCCAGACGTCGTTCCAACATTGGTAAGGCTGGTAAAGGTCGCTCTCTCTTTCATTCTCCTCTGACCAATACATATCAACATTTAACGAGGTCTTATCCTGTGGAGCCCGGTAGGAAGTCACGGGCCTGCAGGGAAGACCTAAGGCACGACAACATGTCACGTAGATAGCAGACGCGATAAATGTTTGATCCGTCTCAACTGGGCGCATGTTTTGCTCCAAAAGCTTTTCAAAGATCGAGTGGGTGCCGGTGAAATTGAANCGAGGTCTTATCCTGTGGAGCCCGGTAGGAAGTCACGGGCCTGCAGGGAAGACCTAAGGCACGACAACATGTCACGTAGATAGCAGACGCGATAAATGTTTGATCCGTCTCAACTGGGCGCATGTTTTGCTCCAAAAGCTTTTCAAAGATCGAGTGGGTGCCGGTGAAATTGAAGGTGGAGAAATTTTCTTCACGGTTTTCTGGCTCTCGGAGGATTCCGAATTTCGAGAAGATCATGGAAGCCAACGCCCTTGAGGTGTATACAGGGCTGCCTCTCTGGGCGTAGTCAATCACATCTCTATTTCCTTCCGTGTACCGGTCCAAGAAGAGTGTCACCATAGGGAGGACGTTGTCATCAAACTGGCTGTAGAGCCATTTTTGGGACTTGGGTTGCCTCAGGGTGCCACGGTAAATCTTACCTACGGTTGCGTAGGATGTCAGAGCATTAAAATTTTAATTGATTCTATTCTTGCAGGAGAAAATATGGGTGACAAAAATTCAAAACTTATGAAAAAAATTTGGTAACTCACCACATTCATTAAGAACGTATTCGCGACGCGATTGCTCGTTATCTAAGTAAGTTGGATCCTCGGAGCAGTATGGGTTGAATAAGATGTAGATATCATCTCGACAATGGTACGTCTCATTTCCATGCTGAATCTCACAACGCCAAACCCCTACAGGTGCATTTGATGGAACGCTAATTTGCAGCGTCAAAACGTTACCATCTTGATTGTGCGTTCTAACATCCTTAACATAAAATAATCCTCTCAGTAATAATTGTTGACTGTTAATTTTTCAGTATAAAGTAAATTAAATTGAAATTTTACCCAATCGCTTTTGTCCCTCTGTGTAAATTCGCGCTCACCCGTGACCGTAAGGCATACCCGAGTGTTTTTGCCAATTGATGGGTTAGAACCTAGCAAGAAATCCATTTTTTAAATTGAAAATTAAAATTACTTTAAATTGTTGTAATTGTTTTGCTTACCAAAGTTGAATGTCATAAAAATGGGCTGTCTCTGTAAATCCAAACTTCTTCCAGAGGACATTCTCATTGCCATGAAGAAAGTCTGTCCCCTTCTGTAGACACTGATTTGATGTCCCCTCCGATAGTCCATGGTGACTTCATACCGAGTCCTATGCTCCATAGCATTCTCGCGGGGAAACCACTCGACAATTTCCACGGGACCACTTTCCTCAATCCTTGAATGATGAGGCGTTTGATTCAATTGAGTGAAGCTTCCTGATCCCGCTCTTTGGGTCAGGGAAAGGCTAGAGGCTCTTCTTTGATCACTCAGGAAACTCGGCGAGATTTGTTGATTCATGTTCCTCGCCTCTTCGTACTTGTACCGACGGTAATCATCAATCACGCGACTCGTCCTTTGGGCAATGTAGTTGGAAAACATTGCCCCGTTGGAATCCTCAAAGTTTTGGGAGTCGGGACGCTTCCTTGCGTCGTAGATCTTCACTCTTTGGAACTCCATATCCATTTGGTTTACCCGTCGAGGGAGCAAGCTCTCGGTGAGGGTTTCGGTGGATAGGGAAACCTCGAAGACCGGAAGCTCCAGCAGTGATGATAGATGATTGTCCGGCCATTTCAATGCTGGACGAGATGGGTATCGGAACTTGATGGCCTAGAGAGCCCCGACGCCCCGAAAGGCTCAAATCCGAGCGTTGCATATCTCCGCTCCTCATGGCAGAAGAGGACATTGGGTATGGGATACCCGAGTAGGTGGGTGTGTTCATCATTTTGAAGACTTAAAGAAGAAATACTGGCAGTCGAAAATGGGCAGTGAAAATTCTTAGAAATGAACAAATTAAAAAGATCAGAAGAGTTCACAGTTTGTCGACCAACTGAATGTCGTTTTGTTGCTTCAAACGCTTTATATACTAAACGATGGCCTGTTTGCAGGTAATCAGGCAAAAGGGAAAGAAGTTGGGGGAGGCTGCAAGACAGGAGATGACATTGATTCAGAGATGAAGATGATGAGTCGTTGACACAATATTGATATGCAAATGGAAATGATTTACAGGCCTTTCTCGACTTTCAAGTATTGCACAGACAAATGTCATCGAATACCCCTTTTACCTCGAATAGAATAGATGAAACCATGCTCAGAGAATATCACAAGTAAAAATGTTTTTTTTGCAAGCCTACTTTACGTGCGCTAAAATCTCGATACAGTCACCTCTACAATAGGTAGATTCTGTGGTTTCAAGCTTTGCAACTTTTCGGATAAATCCATTATAGCGGATTCTCATTTTACATTCCTCTTTTCCTTTGATAAATCGACTAAACATTTTTCTGTTTTTATATGAGAAATAATTATATCGAAAACGAAAAAGGTCCCGCGTATCGAGATTTAATATAACCTGCCAGCAACTTTTCTTCCTGTGCAATTTGACGGATGGACGAAAAATAGGTAATTTAAATCCATTCTTGATCAGAGATATCTGTATTGTTTGTACGCTTTTTAACTTGATGTCTCACCTATACCCAGAAACGATGACACTTTGAAGATTGACATGATGTAAGAGTGAGGACACGTTTATTGCCTGTAACAGAGGATCGCATGTACTTTTCGCTTAATCTTGCATTTGCAATTTCTTCTGGATTGCGATTTTGCAGATTAAATGCATATTAAATATCGTGATCGCTCAAGATTGTAACATGTATTTGATTGACAGGTCAGACAAAACGCTTGGTAGAAGACGGCATGTGAAAATATATTTATTTCCTTTGTCAAAATTGCAAGAAGGTGTGTGCAGTGTGGACGATTGATTCCGATGTTTGAAATGCGGGAAGATTTCTCATGACTTATCAAATTTCCAAGTTTTTCTTGCATTGAGGCGGTGATCAAAACGTGATGAATTTGTCGCACCAAGAATCAAGTTTTTTGTTGAAGTAGGTAGAGTAAAGCAATTAGAAGTAACATTTAATTCGCTGTTAAGGTTATCTAATTTCCTCTAGAAATCTAGAACAGTAGATGACATTTAATACTTTTATGAGCAGTTTTGTTCCGCATCGAATCATTTTTGTGACGTTGGGTAAAATGAAATGACTTCAGAGACTCGATTCAAGGGCCAACTTTTGTTTCAATTTTTTGCTCATGTTTTGCAAGAATCTAGTTCATTTCATTCATTCATGATCTCAGCTATCACATCTGCATTTTTATAGGATGCAATTATCAATTTTATTTACATTTTCTTTAAATATTGTACAATTCAGCATATTTCATTTTTCATAAATTTTTCATATCATAAGTCATAATAATAAGGACACATCGTTTGTTTAAAACTTAAATTAAAGCATATATTAATTATTTATTTGGGACATTGTTTTCATTTCGCGGTGGTTTTGGATTGGAGTGGAACTTTGAAGGAAGGTAAAAGTAGAAAGCTTCGAAATCGATCTGCAAACTGGAATGTAAATTATCTCACATTTAAAAAAAGGAAATCTAAATGATAGAGAGCATCAGATCAGAGCATCCAAAGATTAAGAGAGCAAATTATTAAAAATTATTTGTCGGGTAGAACATTACTTCCCTTACTCTTCAGGTTACAGTTTTCCAGACGGATAATTATAGTTATTCATACAGTATTTAAAATCCTTTTTCTCAAAGAAATGAACACATCACAAAATCATTTGGTACTGGATAAATTAAAAATTGAAAGTAGAAACCCATTCACACTGAAACAAAGTACGGTCCATGGCATGGCATAGCTTTTCGTACCGTTAAGATCTAAAGAAATTTTTAGGCGATCAATAGCAAGCGTTGATATCGTATAACCTCAATTTATAGCCAACAATTTAAATAAAACAATTCTCATTTTCTTTTTAAGATTATAAAGCATTAATCCTTTCCAGATTTCACAGCTTCCAATTCAAGTGGAAAGTGCTACAGATTTTAATTGAGTGGCGATAATTTTTATTAAAAAGTTCGTATTTTCTCAAGTATTTGTTGAGTTAATAATGGCAGTTTTTTCATCGTTTAAGCTATATATTTTTTCCAGTTTCGTTTTTGTTAGTCCAATATTACGTAGCAAGTCTAGTGCTTTTTACAATTCAGATTTTTGAATAGTGAGCATTGTATCTTGTATCATAATAATAATAATTTCTTGGATTATTATTCTTTAAAAAATTTTCACATTCACCCACAGAGATTTCATCATTTATACCAAAAGACATTTAGATTGAAGAGAACTAAAAAAGGAGACTTGGTTTTTCTAAGACGAGACAGAATTGGAAATTTTTGTTAGTCCAATATTACGTAGCAAGTCTAGTGCTTTTTACAATTCAGATTTTTGAATAGTGAGCATTGTATCTTGTATCGTAATAATAATAATAATTTCTTGGAATATTATTCTTTAAAAAATTCTCACATTCACCCACAGAGATTCCACCATTTATACCAAAAGACATTTAGATTGAAGAGAACTAAAAAAGGAGACTTGGTTTTTCTAAGACGAGACAGAATTGGAAAGAATCGGGTATTTTTTTTATAATCATTTTTATCGACATCTGCGATTTTTCCATTGTCTTCACAAAATAATTAATTTTTATTTTTCCTTTGGCCATTGCACTTTGTCTTGTTTAGTTGCACATCTTAAGATTCGATTTTTGTTGTAGCCCTGTTGATGTATTTATTGGCATTATTTTTGTGTTATTGGTACACCCAAGACACAGGTACCCACTGATGATCCGTGCTGAGGTTGTCAAGTGCCTGAGCGACCTTCCTAAAAGTGGAATCAAAATCTTCGTTCACAACAATCAAATCGAAGTATGGACTGTAGAGCTGACGAAGTCGATGGCTCTCTTCCAAACTGTGACGGACATCGTCCTCCTGAAAAAGGAAATATAAAAAAGAAAGGGGAAATGTGTAAATGCTTTTTGGCACTCGGCATAAGATTGTGATCACTGATCACATCACAATTCACAGATCACTTTTTCCCATTTTCTCCTTGAGTGTTTGGGCTGCCACCATTAACATGTCAAGGGAAAGAAAACTAATGATATGGAATATCATGAGAGATATAAAGTCAGTCAAAGCTTGATACACTGGCAGTAAACACCGGTATATCGAGCTTTTGAGTGCAAGTGCATACGCACCTCATAAAGTGACGCTATAGACTCAAGCGTTCTTGCCCTTCTCGAGCTGTAGCGAATGGAACTGGCCCTTTCAAACTGCAAGAAAAAAAAGAAGAAAACATCACTCACTTCACTTTTCACCAAGCATCCCGTAATGATAAGATGTATCCCTTTCGACAGAATCAACTAGTTTTAGACTTGAGAGGATTAGACTTTTCTATTTTCTCTGGAATGCAATGTTGTTGGCAGAGGCACAAGGGGAGCTGGAAAAATAGGTTAGGCCTTTAGGCTGTACGCCTCCACATGCCAATACAAATATTACCGTGGAGGCTGAAGTGAAAATGCGAGGCGACAGATGGAAGAAAGTAGATGGAAAAAGGATAAGGACTTTTCTGTCTGGAAAAAATTTCTCATATTCCACTCCATTTTTCATGGAGGCTGTGACAGGTCACATTGAAGTTGGTATTTTTCATTTTCAAAGGAAAATACTTGTACGTAAATGGACTCACAGCAAGTGTTCGAGAAGAATAGCCATGCTGCCGCTCAAACGCGTCCTGTTGTTGAATATCTCCTGCTCCAGGTGCTTGGAGGAACACTACGTATGGCATAAACTCGGGTGAGTTATGGAGGATCTTGAGAACAGTTGGATTGCAGTCCATGATGCACATCTTGCCTTGCCTATTACAGAATGCGACGTAGGTTGACAGGACATAACATTAAGAATGCAAAAATTTTCTATTTTTTAAAAAGACTATTTTCTTCGTTTTTTACCTTATCACTTCCCTCACAGATTCTACTGAAGTCCCATACAAATTCCCGTCTTTTTCGCCAAATTCAAGGAACTTGTTTTGCCTAATTCCCTCTTCAAAATCCTCACGTGAGACGAAGGTGTACGTGTTCATTTGCTCCTCACCTTCGCGTGGAGGTCTCGTCGTCACTACAAAAGAAGGAGTGGGAAATCAAGCGTGTAATTCACAAAAGTTGTTTTGCTTGATTGCACTTGGGAGAGGAAAAAGTGCTTTGCTTTCACTTTACGAAATGATCTTTTGAGGTCTTACTTGGCAGGATTGAACCAAATCTGTTGGGATCCGAGTTGATTAGACGATTTTTTAACGTTCTCCTCCCAATAATGGATGTACCGACAATGTTTTGCGGTGTACACGCATTTCTTCTTCTTTCGAGCGATTCTCGTTCCACAAATGCCTAAGAACATGAATTGAGCATTTCATCTTGATCCAATCCAATCGGATTATCTTAGAATGAAAAGCTTGTTAGTATGTACCAATGGAATGGACAAGATCAGCCTCAGGTCGAACGAAAGCGGCTCTTCGTTCCTCCAATTCTCGTGAGGGGATTAGGCCCACGATATTCTCCCCAACCTGGAAAACAAAGATGATTACATTTATTTTCTCATTCTTTTTAGACCGATTACATAATAATTCTTTTTCCTTCCTACAAACCTTCTTAGCCTGCCACCAGTTTGGATCGGACTGATCCACGATTTGAAGAATATCCCCAGTTTTGAAACTCAAGCCGAGTTCCTTGCACGGCGAAAGTGCATCCAACTTTGGATCGTAGGTGAAGAGAGCTCGCATGAAACACTTTTAAGAAATAAATCAATTTTAGAATTTGAAATACATATTACGAGACAATGTGTGATAATGTGGCGTGGTTTTGTGATTGATTTAAAATGTAGAAATGAAATGTGTAATGTGACATGAATGTGAAGTGTACGCAGGCAAAATTTTGCAAATTAAAAAAATGTAAATTGCAATTGCATAAAAAATGGCAGTATTGGTATTGACCATAGGCTTTTTTTGCTGTTTTGAAAAAAGATGTGCTATTTGCAAGAGAAAAAAATATTATTGCAATTTGAGATGTGGTAGTGCTCACAACACCCCAGCAAAAATTCCAAAAAATTCTCTTTTCATTTTTCTTACGAGGAACTTTTGTCCTTCAACCTTGCTGCCTGCTTTACTTTTGTAATAGATATTTTTTCTATGTTCCTGTTCTGTTTCTGAGGAGGAGGGAGATGCATCGTTTTCGTCTACCTGTCTCCCGCTATTTATAGGCTTATCCACGAGTGGAGATCCGACTTTGAGTTGAAGACCATCTCCACGTGCTTTTGCCACCTCAGCTTGGAGTTGCTCGGGAGATGTGACTGAGACACCGTTCACTTCCAGAATGACATCACCGAGTTTTAGCAGTCCCTACAGATACGCAGAACATGTCTTCCATGAACAGTCAAAAATATATTTTGAGGGTACAAACAATGTAACACAACGCGCTTACTTACCAATCTGTCTATCATTCCACCACTAATTATTCGAGCAACCACGAGGTTTCCTGTTTCCGTGTCTTCTTCAACCGTAATCCCCTACACACAGTAAAAAGATCATATTGAAATTATTGGGGCATCCTGAAACATGTCGAATGTTACAAGTCACAACAGATCATGTTGAAGTTCTAATTTTCGAGTTTTTTTTTGTTCCTAGCTATTTTTATCTTTTACTTTCCACTCGCTCTTAAAAAATCCCATCACGTCACCTCATCTGCATTTTACTTTGTCTTGCAGCTGAAGCTGAAGTGAAGTCTGTGTGTATCATGGAATGGGATAAGGATGTCGTCTTCTCCTGTTTTACGTAGGCAATGCGTAAAGCAAAAAATTACTTTTGAAAGTTGTCAATTTTTATCGCATTCTTTCCACATGATCTCGAGAATTTTTATAGGGCTTTCAGGTAAAGGAATAGTGCTCAAGGGAGCACTTTCTTTGAGGATATGAGAGGAAGATCGAGATCGAATACCACATCAGACTTACCTACTTGAATTCTAAAAAAATGCTGCAGTGTCTCTTTTTTGTAAGGAGCTTCGTCTTTCGTGGATGTAATGAAATGCAATTCGTTCAGGGAACATTCACGTTGTATTTGTGCATATAAAATTACTAACTTCGGTTTATTTTTCGCTCAAAGCCCCACACGCCGTTGGTCCGTATAATAAATATTTTGTATAGTAGAAACATGTACAAAAATCTAGTTTAAAAAAAGTGGTCTACTGCTTGTTTAAGTATGGGGAAGACAAAAAAAGTATTTCTAGAATTCATCGAGTGCAATAGTTGCCCCAAATAATCCGCTTTTTGCATAATCTTGGAGGGACTACATCATGTAATTGTCATAATTTCGAAAACAATTGTATTTAATTAATTTGTAATTTTGTAAAAAAAATGTACATTTGCAAAATAATTAAATTGCAGAGGAAAGGAAACTTAAACTCAAGGAGTCAGTATATCGAGCTTTTACTTTAACTTTGTCTTCAAGTCTTTGTGAGACAAAAACATTGTCGCAATTTTTATTCTGCATTCCTTCCACATGAATGCCAAAGCTACAGTACTCTACTCTGGAACATGTTTCTCATACTAAAATGTGAAATGCCATAATCACAAAGATGTAGTATGTACGTACCAAGGGCTGGTTCGCTGATTTCCTAAGGCTAATAATCCTGATAGGTTGAGCATATTGTACGTTACTATCCTCACTGTCAAGGCTCATGTTTGACTTGCCCGGTGTACCCTTCGTGGGCTTTTTCGTCTCTTCCCAAGGACCCGCGTCTTCCACCCCGTTCTCTTTCAGGTATTGCTCCGCAGCTATATCGTGAGCTTCTAACAGAGCCTGCAAACAGGAATTTCAAATATTTAATTATCTTTTAATTAAATCCTACACGCTAATTTATGAGCTCATTTATTTAAAAAATCCAATTTCATGTGATGATGCAGGAAGTCATTCATTAGCTTAATTAGCAATTTTCAGCGTGAATCCAATCTCATCTCATTAGAATCACGTAAGTGAGAAAACGACATCGATCATTGCCTTCTAAAGTAGGTAAATTGGCACTGACTGACTGAACAAGCGTCGCTTTGGATGAGTGAGATAAAAATTTGCGTAAATGAATTTTTGGCTCCATCCGACTCCACCACTACCACCTTCTCTGAAACTGTATTTTTCCGAGCGGAAGATGCAAATCGTATTCGGAAAGGAGAGAGAGTGAAAAGCAGTAGTCGTCGGCAGCTTTTTTATGCATTCTCATATCATCGTCATAAATATCCCTTGATTTATTTATTACTTGAGGAGTCCTGAAAAGAGTCGTGTTTTTGGCGCTTGATGCTTGTTAAACAGAGGATATGATACAAGATGTGAGAATAAATACGTAATCGCACCGTGCTTTACAAGGGATGTGCTTAAATATTAATGTCAAATCATATTTATTTTATTTCCTTTCTCATCCATTTTCTACTTCTTTTTCCCACTTGAGAATTTCTTACCGTGCTTTACAAGGGATGTGCTTAAATATTAATGTCAAATCATATTTATTTTATTTCCTTTCTCATCCATTTTCTACTTCTTTTTCCCACTTGAGAATTTTTTACTTAAAATCTCTTTTGCTCAGCAAACAAAATACGGATTTGTTTTTAGATAAAAAAGTCCGGATCAACCCATGAATTAAATTGAACTCGTAAATAAAATGTGGGAATGGAAAGCTCGTAAAATGCTTCGCCTTTCTTGTCAAAATAATCTTTGAAATGCAATTGCCCACGCTTTAAAAATAATTTAGGTTTAAGATGCAGTTCCAAAACAAAGAAACCGGAAATGAAAACCATGACATGGTCCACGTTTCACTGCATTTTTACTGCATTTAGGACAGGACAAGATTAGGATACGTCATTATGCGGGAAGGAGTCGACCTCGTTATAAATTCTGAGCTTGAGATCAACTTATTTTTAAAAAAGTTCAAGACTTTTGACTAGCTCTAATGATGCTAATGAGTACCAATAAATGTTGTATAATGACTAGTGAGCTCATCTTCTCGTCCCCGCTATTATATTAAAAATTGCAATACTTCCTTGACCTAAAAATATAATTTCCTGAGGCTTGAATGAGTTTTGGCATTAGACTACAATACATTAAACTCGTTCGCACTACTTCAGTGAAGACAGGAGGAGACCATCTGTCAATGGTCTATGCCATTGCGTCGATTGGAATCTGTCGTGCAAAGCCATGTCATGATCATGTTTTCAAAAGAGGAGATGAAATGAAGCGCAGCGGAAATTACATATTTTTCCATCGTTCCTTCCTTAAATATGAATTTTCAAGAAAAAATATGGATCGTTTAATGTGTGTGGTTTACCTTGAAGTTTTGACTTTTCAAGATGTCTAACAGCTCCCTCGCTTCTCGTCTGTAGGATAATCGATCGATTTGCTGACAAACCTCGTTTGCCAACGCTACATTCCCCGTACTCACTGGCTTGAGATCAGCGAGTTTCTCCTCAAGCTTGTCTTGGACCTGTGGAGTAAAAAAAGAAGAGAATATTGTAATTTTATGAAAAATTTGGAACATTCATCATGAGAATTCTCAAATTCACAACACAATGCACATCATCGTCAAGTGAAGTTTTCCATTCATCATTTTTCTTATTCAGTAAATCCATTCGATGGTGATGAATGGATTCTCATATTTTGTAAACTCGGGAAACCGTTTTTAAACTTTAGGAATTTCTTATTCTACTTGGTAAGCCACAAATATATTCTGATTTCATGTGTTTTCAATACCTCCGCTTCGTCCTTGTCCAAATTATTATTTTTTCACTATTAACAAAACTCAACTGTAAATTTTTATACTTGTAAACAATTTCTTTCAATCCAAATGTTTTCACTGTCTTTTTTAGAAAACAACCTGTAGCTATTACATCACGCCTAAAATAATGATCTCATCCTGCCATGATCTCTAGTAAATAAAATTCTTCTATTCAGTCAGCCAAACCCCAAACACAGAGGCATTCCTATTCAATTCCAATCACGTCTGTTGTCGTCGTCTACGAAGCTATAACTAAGTACGTCCACAAACTACAATTGCGTTAAGGTGGAGGTAGAAAAGTGGCTTTGGTATTAAAAAAATAACGATCGAATACGACAGGAAAGGATGAATTCATATGTGTATGCAAGATGAATAGAGAGGAGTCGAAGCAACAGTCTGTACTGAACAAACCCTTTTTTAATCCTTTTACATAACAAACCCACGCATTACATTAGATCTCATCGTCAGGTAAAAAAATGCTCGTGACTGTTACTATGACTCTGTTTGCATGGTTGAGGGTTTTTACTATTAAAAAATCTTCTATTGTTGGGTATGGGATGGGACACACTTTTGCTCTCGCTGTTCAGATCTTGTTTGGATGGAGGAAGTTTCTATCTTCTCAACAATAACATGTTCCCCTTTTTCACCTGCTTTATGTAATGTGATGGCAATGTAATGATGCCCTGAAGTAACATTTGTTTAGTTTTAGTTTTAGTTAACATAGAAAAGGGGAATGAGGGTTTGGTTCTGCTCTCATCTCGATGCATTTCATCTCATGAGCATTTAAATTCGAATACAGCGTTTTTTACCTGCATTTAACTGTCGATTTTAGATGAATTTCGATAAAAAACAATTGGACGTTTTGTTTATAGCGATGGTCCTAGCTCCACCATTGACTTTTACGGATTCAAATAATTTAGTTTAGAAAAATTATTTTAATATTAATTTACAATGCCAAAGCTGCCCATGCAATTAAAAATACGCATTTTATTTCGTTGAGTTCAAATTAAATGAATTGGTAATTGCAGAAAGAAATAATAAAAACACGTACTTTAATTGTTCAAAATGTGAACGCAGCACGAAATTGTAACTTTTTTCTGTTTCATTTTACCTCATCATAATGAAAAAAAAAAGACACAAAAAAGGTAAAATAGATTTTGGATAGAAGCACCAGAAAAGGAAGCAATATGGCTTTGGTAAAAAAAAGGTCGAAGAATTGTGAACGAAACAGAAGGACAGAGTGAGTCACATAAGTAATCACATCAATAAGAATTAAGGAAGCCTCACTCACAAAGCAGAAGACGGAAATTCGATCTTTTTTACCAAACCAAAAACCCGGACAGTATACTCTACTTTACTTACACACCTGTTACACTCCCAAAAAAGAATGTAATTTCCCTTTCGTTTCCTCTGACAAAAAATATATTTAGTGGACTATTGTTATTGTGGATGGATTATTTTTAGGGAACGTGAAAAAAGGAAGATCAAACGAAACAGGATTAGGAAGGAGTGAGCATATTGCGCACTGAAGTAAGCCGACAGACTGACAATGACAAGCTTCATCCTTTTTCTTCTCCTTTGTTCTCTACACCTTCTATATTCTTTCACAATTTGAGTATTTCTAAAAGTGGAGAGTTTAAGGAAGGAAGGTTTTAAAAATTCTAAAGGACTGAAGAAACTATTGGAGTGTGATAATGACGCAGGGTAGAGCCTCTCTCCGTACAAGTAATCTTTTTTTTCTAAAGTAGGGAAATTCAGGCAAAAAATGCATTCCTTTTTTAAGGAAATTGTATTTTAAAATGAAACAAAAGAGTAATTTAAATGAAAATTTATTTAAAGTGGAGACTACAATTCATCATTTTTTTTCCTGAGGTGTAGATTTGCATACGTTCTTCTCCACTTTCCATTCTACTTGAGCATTTGTTAATTCATTCCATGAGATGGTTCATTGTTCCCTGATGACAAATTCAAACTAATAAAGATGCATAACACAGCATCTATGACTATTTTACTTCTATCTTCTCATTTTAAACAAATGTCCAGAGCATTCATATGCCAAATAGTACATCTATAAAATGGAGCCGGTTTGGGATGAAAAGGAAAAACATGACTAAACACATGAACGTACAAATGCTTCTTCTTATTCTTGTCTTTTTTGTCACAAGCCTTTGAAGCCAAACCGAGACAAAATTTCGGACTGATGTACTGAGGCAGCTATACTATAACGGATTATGGTAAGAAAGTTTTGGTAAATAAGCTTCGCAACTAAATATAACGAAATTAAACTAATGAAACTACCAAGTAATATCAAATAATGAAGGCAACGAAAATCATGGCAATTGTTCTTGGAATTCTTTCATCAAAGAATAAGAATAGTTTCTGCTACAAAAGTAAAATCGCGATCATCCATTTGATTTGGCTTGTTCGGGTGACAAATTCGTATTTTTTAGTGCCGGTGTAACAAGTCTGGTTGAAAGCTGGATATACTTGCTTACGAATGAAATAAAAATTCTATCGTTGACCTGGGATATAATATTCATCATCATTACGATACAGCACAAGTGAAACTTTCTTCTAGACAATGTGGCATTTTTTTTGTTCATTTTTATAAAATTCAAATGGACCACACACAAACAAACGAGTATGAAGAAATGTTTCCTTGCAATTGCAATGACGAGTATAAAATTCCTAACAAAGATTTATTGTTTTGGCCTACGAAATTTCTTGGCATGTATTATCTCCGTGAACATGACATGCTCACGCTTCACTGTTTTCTAGGACGCTTATTGTTTCTCCAAAAGAGTTTTTGGCAAGCCGGAAGCTACTTAAGAAATAAGTATTCTTAACCCAACATCAAACAAGAAAATTTTCTTGGCTTTGGGCAAAAAAAATCATCTCAATTTTTAACGTTGCAAAAAAACAAGTATAGCTTTATAGAATTATTGCATAAATATACATAACATACACGTTGCAAAAACCTCCTGGAGAAATGGCGTGGCGAGGAAGACAAATCTGAAAGTTTGAACGGTTCACTCTGTGACTTTTTCACAAGAGCCTTATATCTCTTCCATCTTTTGCTGCTACTCCTACTCCCACTTCCCATCCCGCTGTGACTTCCACTCCCACTCTCAAAAAGAGTCTCAGAGGAGCCAGCAGCACCCATAATTTCACTTTCTTTTGACAATCCACTGGAAACACTCTGCACCACTGTGCACTGCCCCTATACGACCACCATATACTTTCCTCCAGCTTTGCCAAAGTTAAAAACAATGCAGCATTTCTATTTTCTCTTGTTTCTTCTCATCTTTTTACAATGATTATTGCTGGCATAAAATCTGATTTATCGCTGGATTTTCGGGAGAGCAAGGCCATCTCAACTCGGAACATAAGCTCTTGCTCTACTTTAAGCGGAAGTCAAGGGTAAAATAAAAACTTTTGGAAAAGTGAAAGGGAAAGTTTGTACAAAAGAATTTTAATCTGCTTGCACAATACATTAATTTAATTTCGATGAGGATTACGATAACGATACTCTCGAATTGAGTGCCTTTTGTTTTTCTTTACTGTTTGCTTGCAGTAAACACATTCCATTCATGCTCCATTCCATTCAGTATTCAATCTGTTCTAAATTTAGTTTCCCGGCATCATCTGCTTCCCTTTACAAAAAAAGACTCTCTTTTCCATTATCGTGTTAGTGGTATGTGGTTTGGCCATAGTTAAAGGAGTGATGATGCTCAATCCTTATTGTTACTTCTCATCACATCAGTTTAAATAAGCCGAATGGGCATTGTTATCCCGAAAATGAGCTTTTTATTGCTGAATAAATTTTGCAAAAAGGAGTTGAGTTAATGCCGCATAATAGATCCCATTGTAAATAAGTTCGCCTAGAGTAGAATATGAGGATATGTAGTATACTACATCTTTCAAGACTGCTTTAAGTTGTTTCTCTTTTTTTGTATAAAAGTTGGTCGATTCGGAGGAAAGTGGAGGAGCAATTGGAACAAAGAGCACATAAGTTGCCGTCACTTTACATTCATTCTTATCGAAAGTTTTGCGCCGGATAATAGTGCGCAGCGGTCAGGCAGGCGAAACGGATGCCCCGGTTCTGGGCCTGGAATCGAGGACTGGAGGAACAAAAAGTTTCATATCTTTGGTGTTGAATGCATGTGCCTTTTATCAAATACCATTCTTGTACTATACATCATTAATTCTGATTAACATTAATTAACTTCAGGAATATTTTTTATGGGTTTGAAAAGTAATCTAAGCATTTATAAAATACTAACTGAACTGAATCCTAAAAAAGCCTTTTACTTCCACATCGACGATATCCAAAGGATCTCCAAGTTTCCATATGAAAGAAAAAAAACAGTTTTTCCTCTTCTTTTTTTATTTCTAGCGTCTATAAATAAAACGTGCTACTACCATTACCCCAACTCCTTCAGCCCTTTTCTCTACAGTAGTTCGCGCTTCTCTTCCTCTCTGAGAAAGCGGAAATCATCAGTGTAACACAAAGATTTTGGTCAAAAGAGATGGTTATTTATGGAAGAAAAAGGCATTTTTTATAGCAGTATTCACATTCCAGCAGTCTGTCGACTACCAAACCAAGCTGTAGCTCCTTTTGCTTTTGTGAAATCTTGATCAAAAAGAGAAAGTGGGAACTTGAAGCCATTTATGTTATGTTATGACTACATATATTCCTAAAACAAGTATTTATCCTTGAAGATCTCAGGCCAGACCCAAACCAAACCGGGACACTTTCACTCTTCTTTCTTGAAAAGAAAGAAAGAGCAAGTGAGAGAATTCTAGATGGCTTCTTTTAACTAAAAAAGAGAACATCTGAATTACAATCACATCACAATCGCAGGCTTTGTTACATGCAAAGTTTGTGGGCTTCTATGAAGCAGAGAGATTTACACTATTTTTTGTGGAACACTTCGCCGAACAAAAAAGTCTTTACTAGAGGAATTCAGTTTAGTCCGTAGTCCGTATGTACCCCTCATTTAAAACTTTCACAGTGGCTGCATCAAACTTTCACTTGGACTACGATACAGTGTCCGGAATCGTAGTCTAGTTAGAGGGAAGTCCGTCTTTTAGAGAACGAGATGAAAATCTTTTTCAGCTCTAACTTGGCCTAATGGAGACTGAGGCTGGTTCTGAACAGTTTTCTTGAAAAGAAAGAAAGAGCAAGTGAGAGAATTCTAGATGGCTTCTTTTAACTAAAAAAGAGAACATCTGAATTACAATCACATCACAATCGCAGGCTTCGTTACATGCAAAGTTTATGGGCTTCTGTGAAGCAGAGAGATTTACACCATTTTTTTGGAACACTTCGCCGAACAAAAAAGTCTTGACTAGAGGAATTCAGTTTAGTCCGTATGTACCCCTCATTTAAACTTTCACAGAAGCTGCATCAAACTTTCACTTGGACTACGATACAGTGTCCGGAATCGTAGTCTAGTTGGAGGGAAGTCCGTCTTTTAGAGAACGAGATGAAAATCTTTTTCAGCTCTAACTTGGCCTAATGGAGACTGAGGCTGGTTCTGAACAGTTAGTAAGTCAGTGGAAGTGAAGCGTTGTCAAAAGATAAGACCGGAGTAAAATGAATGAAATGTAAAAAGCTTCTTTCTTTCAAAGAAAAGAGGAAGAAGCATGCCTTTTGGATGGTAGTGTTATCTCATGATCACATCATCACGATAAACTGAACAAAAGGAAAACTTGATTGCGTTGTTAGGAAAGTATTGGAAGACATCACTTGATTTTTTAGAAGCACTTCCTCCAAAAATATAAGCGAGTCACGTTTTGTCTTGTGAAATCAACTATAAAGTAAAAAGACAGGTTTCAGAAGAGCCAGCAGACCACGTGTAAAGTGAATCACTGATTGATTCGAATAACAGGCTCAAATTTCCGCTTTGTACCAAAACGATTCTCATTAAATCAAAACAAATAATTAAATTTTGATGGAAAAACTTTATTACATTCCACCGGATTCTTTCTTTCAAAGAAAAGAGGAAGAAACATGCCTTTTGGATGGTAGTGTTATCTCATGATCACATCATCACGATAAACTGAACAAAAGGAAAACTTGATTGCGTCGTTAGGAAAGTATTGGAAGACATCACTTGATTTTTTTGAAGCACTTCCTCCAAAAATATAAGCGAGTCACGTTTTGTCTTTTGAAATCAACTACAAAGTAAAAAGACAGCTCAGGTTTCAGAAGAGCCAGCAGACCACGTGTAAAGTGAATCACTGATTGATTCTAATAACAGGCTCAAATTTCCGCTTTGTACCAAAACGATTCTCATTAAATCAAAACAAATAATTAAATTTTGATGGAAAAACTTTATTACATTCCACCGGAAATTAAACAAAAATATCTGTAAGAGCAAATACCGAGTCCGAATGTGGGAACAGGTACAACTCAACTGACTTGACTTTTCCTAAACGATTTAGTCTTCCCAACACGTCAACAGTGGAAAGGACAGAAAAACGAAAGCGAAAAGAAAATCGATTTTTTGTGGCATGCATATTTCTGGAATAATGTATGTGAAGAACGGAGACGGACTGAAGGAAATTTCCTAAATGATGAAGGTGGTCTCCAGGTAAAATGGATTATTCCGACATCCATGTAGCCATTTCATTTCTACTGTAAGCTAGTCTGAACTATTATAAGTATGATGGCAAAATATATTGGTAGTCATGGGGTAAATTGAAATGAGTCATAGTCGTATTTTTAGGTTTGCATGCAGTTATGTTTTCTGCATGTCATGTCACCTGCCTGAAAGGATTTTTTGAAGTATTTAGACGGAGTGGGGAGTGTGTTCAATATCGAGTGAGCATTGTTCCTTTTCATGCTTTCCAATGCTCACATGCACTTCCGGGTTTACCTACGGAGTGCCTCTCCAGCTGTTACGCTTTCTACCTGGAGCAAAAAAAGTTGTCAAACAACGAGGTAGTTGGGTCCGCAGTTGAGTTTGTTGGTTGCTAGGGCCAGTTCCGGGTTTACCTACGGAGTGCCTCTCCAGCTGTTACGCTTTCTACCTGGAGCAAAAAAAGTTGTCAAACAACGAGGTAGTTGGGTCCGCAGTTGAGTTTATTGGTTGCTAGGGCCTTTTCGGCCTAGGTTTAACTTTACCTCGATGAAAGGGAATGGAATGGTCTATCGGGTTATGCATTGGACGAGTAGCTTAAGTGGTATTTTAGTGTTTAAAAAAATTTCTTACCGTCACGAGATGCTTCATAACAGGAGAGTCCATGAGAGACTTGAGGAAAATGAGATCTGTGTTTTGCTGATTCAGGGAAGCGATATGCTCCCTGACCGTCTGGAATGCAGCTGAAAGTGAAAAAGAAAATTATTAGTACCTGTCTTCCATTGTTCATTAAATTTAATTTAACTTCACGGTAGAATGGGGTCGAATTCGCATCAGAATGGAAATTCATTTAAATTTTTAGGTTACATTCCGGTATGCAATGTTAATGTTCTATATAGCATCAGCCACAAAAGGGTACTAATATATTCCGGGAAAATTGAGACCAATACCCATGTTCCAGTTCCCTGTCAACATTATTCATTTATCTTCATCAGAAGAATGTGAAGGGATCTGTAATGCTTTAGCGCGGATGCTGGTTAGAGTTACTTATGAGGTACAAGGTAAAAAGCAGAATTTCCTATTTCTTCTTCAAATTTATTTAACGCCTCCGCCAAACAAAAGTTTTTTTATTAGCTTTCAAGAGGAATCCGACTTCACAAATTCATTACGGACTTCCAGTTCCACACTTTAGGAATCGGATGGGAATAGTCATAATCAGTCTCTATTCTCCAGAAATTACGTAGGTACTCTCTACAACTATGTATCAAGTAGAAATGGAATCAAAACTGAATTTTTGGAATGGAATGGACGGAGCAATATATATGTAGCTATATAGCATGTTCCAAGGAAAATACATTCCTTTTTTGGAAAAGCTTAAGTATGCTACTGCAGAAGACATGATGATGGAAATAGACAATTTGAAGATACGATCGTGCACATATTTCATGAAATTAAATTTTGGAAATGGTACGAGGAGATTGACTTCCAAATATTGTCAAAATGATAGAAGATTTCAGTGCAGTCAGAAAATGTTTGAAAGATACTTTTCCTACTACTACTCCTGGGAGATTTGCATGGGTGGTTGGATGGAGATGTGGAATTTTGTTGAAAAATTATTTTGATCCTTGCATTTGCTTAGGTATCTGCAATATCCAAAGCCAAGTCGACATTTGACTCTCATCTCATCTCGCTTCAAACGAAACAAAAGGCAAAGAGATGAGCCGTTCTTTAGTTTTTAAACGAGGCCATTGCCAAATACCACACCAAGGCAAATTGCAATGTTCTCGAGGAACCCACTAAATAGCTTTTTTTGAAGGTTGAGAGGATCCCCCAGCTTATGCAACAAAATTCTCCAAATATTTCCTGGCCATTAAGGTTGCTATTTAAAACAAAGAAATATGCCTTTTCGGCCGAATTCAAGAACCGTTTAGAAATAATACGTTTCTGTACTCTGAACTTTCGTGAAGCACAAAAGTTGATTGAAAGAATCTTGGTTCATGGGTAATGGATTCAATAACACTTGTTTCAACTTCAATTTATTCCCACGGGGCTCATGTACAAAAAGCGAAAAATAATGTGGGCGAAAATAACACAAGAGGAATATTAGGATATGTCGAGGATTTGGAAATTCAATCTAGATCAAGTATCGAGAACAGAGGCATTTCAGCAGATGAGAAAACAATATTTCTCACGTTTCCTTCCTCTTACTCATCGTCAGATTTTTTGAGGATTACGAGCCAAAGCTGAGGTAATAAATTTTGTTACGTGAGCATGATTTAATCAGAAAGCTGTATATATTTGTATTTTTACTTAAATTTTGTATAAAAAATTAAGGGATGTTATACGATGAAGATGTTTTGATGTTTTGTGGTTCGTTCACTATTAATTTTATTAGCATGTCTGTCTTTGTAAAAAGGCCCGACGAATTTTTATGGAATTTCTGATTTTTTAAGAAAAGAAACAAGCCTGAGCAATAAAATTGGAATAATTGTTTTGTAGCTGGCACTACTAATTATAGAGTAACTAGACTTGAATGGCCCCGTATTATTTTATGGCAAAATTTTTTAGCTTCCGTTTTGGAAAGGTGATAAAATGGTTGGAAATTTCCAAGGAGGTAAAACTAATTTTCAGATATATCAATCAAAATAGGATGAGAGATATGTATCACATCGCAATGCAATTACGATCGTTTCTTGGACTTGGACCCACAAGGAGTTGTTTCATCCTCACTTTCCTTCTGTCCGCACATTGCTCAAGCCTTTCTTGTGAAAAATGAACGCTCCGGTGGATGCATATGCTTTGTTGATGCGATTCACCATGTGTTCCATTTGAAGCGTGAAGGAAATACGACCTACCATTTAGTAAAGTCATTATGGATAATCAGATTTGGCAGTGACGAGACCGAATGAGTCAAGTCGGACCGAGTATGACTATGATTGTAAAAGTGTAAGGGAATGACATGGTTTGACTCGGTCTAGAAAAAAAGGCGTAGATTTTCCTTAAAAAAATGACTCGAGTCGAAGTCGGAAAGATTATATCGGGATGACATAGTTTGTGACATGTAAAATCTCGTCTGGTCTCCAAAATAAAGCACATCAAAACGAGAATGAAAGTGGCGGAACAAAATAAATTAGTTAATTTCATTAAAATGCCGACTTGCCCTGTTGGGTATGAAAGAAGCGAGATATTTTCGGGGAAAATAAAAGAAAAAAAACTATTACATGTCCTGAGTCTGACTGTGATTGAGCTTAGAGAAAAACTAAATCGAAGAAGGAAAGATGATGTCATGCAAATATGTATGGTCATACAATACGCCAACATAGATGAAAGACAATAAAGACGAAATCAAAAATCGAGATTTTCGGAAACAGAATCAAACGATTTTTTCTTTTCTAAAAAGTTATGGGAATATAAACTCCCGGTATGTTATATGCTTTTCGAACGTTCAAACAACATCAACCACAAATCTGATTCTGGTGACATTTACGATTACATTTTCTGATTTGAATCGTATTTTTATTTCTCACTGTTATTTCCCACTAGGGATTGGGATCTGAGTGTGTCACTCTCCTCAAATGATGTCATAGTCGCAATCAGAAGGCAGAAGAAAAAATTCTTTGTCTCCATATTCTGTCATCAAAAAGCATTCTAAGACTTCTCGAAAATAATAAAATTGCAATACAAAAATACGATTGCCGTTGATGGATTTAAAAGCGAAGAAAAACGGCAGAATCTGAAGACTATAACTTAGGTAAGCATTGCTTGATAGCTTAAGAATAGATCATTAGTCTAGAATCTGCAAGTCAAAATGTATTATGCAAGAAAACATATTATTACATAAGTACAATCAATACAAATTATGTTCTTGATTGGCCGGAAGAATTTTTTTTATAAAAAGGTTAACCTTTTCCAGCAATTAAAAAATATAACTTGACAAACTTTGACAGGATTTCTACAAAACAAATGTACCGAAAAGCCTCAAACTGGAAACACATTTCTTCAGACGAAACTAACAAAATTGAGAAATATTTAGATTTACGTTGTGACAACATCATTCTAAAAAGTGCTACGTTGGAAAAGAGCAAGTTTGGAAAATGTCTTAATTAGTGAAGAGCAACGAACAACGTAAAACTTTCCTTTTTTTATCATTTAACGTGGTGTAATTTGCATACATATTTACAAACATTGCAATAAAACACGTACCGCTTGCGCCATAATAATCCAATAGTTTTAAATCTAAATGTCGCATAAAGTTTTCTTCAAAATTTCGTCTAGTCACTGAAACGTAGTCTATCTTTACTTGATGTAAAATTCCCTTTTTAATGCGGGCGAATGATAAGAAAAGCAACTTTTATGAAAGTCGCGATGAACTTTGGTGTGAAACTTCCAAGTGTTCTTTCGTTAGTATCTGGCAAAAGTTGCAATTTGCCGGAGTACACAGTATCGATTCAGAGCGTCTAATAAAAAATCAACGGAAAATGGAATAGAAATATTTTAATTCCCCTTGTACTCGACTAACACCCTAAACAATTTCCTTTTCTTCCGAGTGCACTACATTTACATTACAGATGCACTGCCATGCTATTTGCCTTCTTTTTTCCTCCAAGTTTTGCTCCTTACTATTAGTTGACTGGGTTCAGAACGTTCCAAAAAGTTTCCGGGTTCCTCTTCTCTCAAGCTAAACTTTAACTTTTTATAGTGCTCCAAGAAGACATTGCTCTTGCTTGCCTTGCCTCTTTTTCTAGAGCTATTTTAGCATCCTCCTTGCTGCAATAATAATGAATAACCTTTTCTCTGCCTACGACGATAAAACTACTTACACATTTTCTCCGATTCCCATTCATCCATCCAGCCAAGGAATCTCAAACAAACGCTTTTTAAATACTTTGGCACAATAGCAAGAGCCAAAAGTTGGAGAAGAAAGAACAGAAGTGTTTTTTGTTCTTGCCATCATAAATGCAATGGAGTAAGGAGCATAAGACAATAGCATTGCATTACACAAGTTAAACTTTGCGATTCTATCCTCACTCCTTCCTTCCGCCTTCACTTCTTTTAGGAAAGAAGAGGAAAGAGCACAATTCCATTCCAATCCAGTCCACTTAAAAAAAAGAAATTGCTTCGTATCGCATCTCCTAACACATCAATATGAGCTGAACATGAGCACTTTTTATTCACGCTTCTTTACCTTTGCTCGTTCAATATTTCACCAGTGAACTATATGACTGACTGGTTGGTTGGTTGGTGCACTCCAGTCCAGTCCATAAGCATTCAGGAAGATGAATAAATATATTTTCCGTGTGTTATTGCTATTGCCATTTTACTAATAATAGATCTACTTTTACGAAACATTACACTTGAAAAACGACAATGGCCGTAAATAACTTTTCCACTTTTCTTCCATACACACATTCCACTTCAAATCTAATCCGAAATCCTACCGAGCCTGTTGTACACGTGGGTACTTCAAACTACTTCCCCGACTTACACTTAACCGAAACCGGTTTAATATAGTTCTTCGAAAATCGTGCAATGAACTTAATTTCAGATAAACACTTAAGCTTTTAGCTTTTTTCAAATTGAAGTGGAAGTGTGGAAGATCGAAGTAAAAAATTTGTTCATATCCTCAATCGATTTGGAGGAATATTTTGGCATGGGCATAGGAATCCTTCCGGGGCATAAAAGGTCTCGTCATTGCCCTACCATAATCAATGTTATCACTCCTTCGATATACCAATAAAACAATATTCAAATGCGTTTTAAAGCTTTTTTACACTTCCAAAAAATTCTCAAAGAATGGCATTTTTCGTATTTTCATCACCTCAATAAAAAGAGAACTGAACAAGTAAGTAAGGTGCTTGACAGGATTAAACGGACGCGCACATTTTTTTAA
>JAHZMX010001956.1:0-29141 GCA_027743895.1 Seira musarum | reverse complement strand
TTCAAATAACCGTTTGTTTGACTGTAACACATCTGCAGCTTCTTTATTGAGTGGGTCTTCTGGATTAGGTTCCTGATTTGGGAAAAAAATTAAACATTAATTCGACATTAAATTAAACCTTTCGTTATGCATTCATTACGGAACGGTAACTTACGAGAATTTGATGTTTGTCTTGGATTAATGATATAAACAATTAATCATTGTGTATCAGAAGAACAATGTTCTTCTTCTGCAATACAACATTCAATTGTTCTGTTTTTAATGCACAATCCAAACCCACCTTTCATAACACGGAGTTGTGCAGGTGATGATTTTTTTTGACCTGAAGTTGACGAGCTTGGTACTGATTCTCCATCCTTTTTCTGTTGTTTCAATGAAAATAACTTAATCATGATTTAGCCTAACCCGTTTCGATTTTCCCTTCCTTTTGCACTCTTCTCTTTTGTATTGTAATTCCAAGAAATTAAAATGGAGGCCACGTTGTTGTCTCTTTCGTGGAAATTAAGTTTGCGACAATAAAAGAAGAATATGTACTATGCAGTTTTCTGTCTTGGATGGCGTCTCGGAAAAATCTGAAACATAGACATATGTACACGTTAGTTACTCATGTTGCGTTAAACATGGCTTTTCTTCTTCCCTTCCATTTTTTTATTTCTCAGATTGTGCACATTATTTTTTGCTCAATCTTTCTTGTTCACCATCCTCCAGCCAATTTTTTGTTTTTAAATTCAACCACTAAAAAAATCACAATTATGGTGTAGTATATGAGAAATTAAAAGCTACTTACAAAGAATTACGTACCATGTAACATGTAACTAACTGCTCCGTTATGAACTGACCTCCTCACTGAATTCAGTAATTACTAAGGTTTTTAAAAAAATTAATTTGATCGCGATAAGATCAATTTTGAGGATATCGCTAACGAATAAAATTCCCTTCGAAAAATTGCAATACTACGTAGAAAATTCGACGACATTTCCTTTATCTGTGTGTACCTTCATGTTCTCTCTTGACTGCTTTTTGTTCTCCTTTTGGAAAGAAAAAATATAGGTTCTCTTGTAGTGCATTTGCATTGGGGTTTCATTATTCGCTTCAGATTTTCTAGTTTCAACAGATCACATCACAACACAACATCATATCATCATCATAACAACATTTTTACGTTCATATAACGAACACAAGGAACACTGAACAGTTCAGTGTTCAGTTCAGTTCAATGTGGTAAGTGGTCGTGGTGATATGATTATAGCTGCTATGGCTTAGGCTAGCAAAATGCTAACGTGTACTTCGTTCGAAAGATGGATTCGTGAGATGAACTGAGCTGAGGTAAGGTAACATAATAATAGCGATAGCGATTGCAATGGCAATAGTAGAAGTAGAAGAACGAATGAATAGAGAATAGAACGTAAGTAAGCAAATGAGTAAAAACAGAGAAATAGATGTAAAGTGCGCATTTCTACTTCTCCTACACGATGGCATGGCACACAGGGAACCAAACCAAGGTAACTAACAACACATGAGAGTAAAACGGAAGGACAAGGACTTCTCATCTCATGATGATGATCATGAAATAAGAATGAGACATGAAATCGTACTTTTGCTTTGTTGAGGAATTTTGGGATTGAAATTGAAATGTTGGAATTTAAGACCTAGACTCGAACAAAGTAGAGGACAGGAGAGAGAGAGCACCAAAAACCTTTTATGAAGAGTTGAACTCAGACTAACTTTTATATTCGACATTAGATGTCATTGGCCGACGTAAACATCACCTGGTCCTCGTGGGAAACATACAATGTATCTTTTTGAGTCCTGTTGAGATGAAACTAATAATGCAATAATAAAACTGGTCGTTTCTGTTTTATCTATTTACATTTATGATCAAACCATTTTGTTAAGGTCGTTACATTATTACAGTTGGTGGTGCAGTGTTAGAATGTTTACTAAATTTTGAGTGATTGGTGATTTTGAAACTCTTTGTTTTCCCCGATTGGTTGCTTCAGACACAGGACAGTGCAGCGATGACAATGTTGCCAATGATATTTCGCCGAATACCGGCAATTGATATACGTACACAGTCTCGTTTCGTGTTACCATTTGCTTCCATTTCTGATCAGCTTTCATCAGCGTGTTCTCACAATGGAAGGTCACTTCAGTTCAGTCGGGACATTTCCACTTCCAGTGCTTTTTCCATGCCATATGAGAAGAAAATGAGCCCTCGTGGATGGCCCCGCTACAATAAACTTGTGTTTCCTCCAAGGCAACTTGAGGAGAAACAACGTCCAGCGGTTGGTAGCTATTTAGATGTTTCGAAATTCATAACGCTTTTTGTAAATAATTTATGTAGTTGACGCCATATCTAATGTTTTTTTTTTAGTTCGTATGCCACTTGAAGGCTAATATTAAGTATTCACCCTGGAAGATGTGGTACATTGCTTCGTTTATTCGTGGAATGACGGTTGATGAAGCAATCCGACAACTCTCCTACGTCCACAAAAAGGGGGCCCATTTTGTCAAGCAAACATTATTGGAGGCACAAGAATTGGCAGTCAATGAACATAATGTTGAATTCAGGAGTAATCTCTGGGTTGGTATGTACTTTGCGTGGTCGTGTTATTTATGTTTGAAGTGTTATTGTAATTACGATCGTATTCTCACTTTTGTATTTATCCATTTTTACAGCGGAATCCTTTTGTTCAAAAGGAGTGGTCGTTAAGGGTATTCGTCGTCATGCAAGAATGCGAGTGGGTAAAGTTGAGTACTTCCACTGTCACTATTTCGTTCGATTGGAGGAAGGCCAGCCTCCAGAGAACTACTATTTACCAGAGC
Source organism: Seira musarum (assembly GCA_027743895.1). NCBI lineage: Eukaryota > Metazoa > Arthropoda > Collembola > Entomobryomorpha > Entomobryidae > Seira > Seira musarum. The sequence goes on along the minus strand of JAHZMX010001956.1, from coordinate 26,315 downwards.
CTGATGGACCAACATTGCTCCAAAGATGGATTGAGGACCGTAGGAAAGAAAACATTTTCGGTTCAACCTAGTCTACTTTTGTAACCGTTTTCTCATAAGTAATTTTTAAATATTCATTGTTTGGTAAATAAAGTGTGCAGCAGTAAAATTTAAGTAAAGTTTTATAGTAAATTTTATTACATAACCAACCATACATTACATACACCGATATACCTTAATGTTGTTTTCTTATATCGACAAATAAATCTTTTCATTGAAAACAGAGGAAACTGGAAAGCACTCAATAATGGATCTTTACTGCTCGTGGTTGATAGCCAATTTCTTCCTTATACTAACTTGTGTATTTGAATTTTTGCGATGAATATGTCTTGGTGAAAGTACTGTATGACGTGTGGTCGAAGTAGCACAACTTTTAATGGTATAATATAATATACTTGATACATCTTTTACATACGTATTACATAATTCATGTCGAACATTAACTTGGAAAAGCCAGATTCTATTTATGCATTACCAATATATCATAATATAATTTGCTTTGTACTCAACATCTTTTAAATGCCGTTTGTAATGTTGATTTAGAGTTTAGACGAATTGTTCTAACTTATCGATGGATTGCCTAGTAAGTTTGGTTTGCATTTAATTTTTTTGTAGATTCGTCAAGTATTGCATAGTTCATTATTAAACCTACACGCGCAAAATATTGCTTTGCTACAACTTTTTGGAAGTCTGGAGGTTTTTATAACCTGTCCAAGGACGAATTTTGGCCGGTGAAAGTTCATTGATTCGAGTATTTACTTCACAAACACGATATAAGGCTAATTGATTAGAGCTGAGTTGCCAGGCCTAAGATATAGCTACAATGTGTAATACGAATCGTGTATTGCTGTTGCAATTGTAATAACCTGAAGATTTTGAATGGTTTGTTAGGTAAGCAGTGCGATGTTAATATTAGTGAGCTTCCATGTTAGCATCGATTATTGTATGGACTGGACAAAACAAGTTGCTGCTATGCAAATTGAGAAAAAATGAATATGAGTTAGTTTCAACAATGCAAAAATGTTGGACAAGCCTCCCATTGTTTGGAAAACCTCCCACTGCTCTCCTTTTGAGGTACAAAACATAAGCTTTATATACGAATTAACAGCAAAAGGACGCAATTGTAAATTCATGATTGGAACCAGTTTCTCTTTCTTCCAAAGCACAAGTTTGGCCCTTTTTAAATTAAGGAACCAGAGGATTTAAAAATAATAGTAATAGCCACAGCGACGACCATTGTCACTCCAGTGAATCCCTCTAATCGCCCCCCAGCATTACATAAGTTTGAAGTACACTCGCACGTCCGTACGAACTGNAATTCATGATTGGAACCAGTTTCTCTTTCTTCCAAAGCACAAGTTTGGCCCTTTTTAAATTAAGGAACCAGAGGATTTAAAAATAATAGTAATAGCCACAGCGACGACCATTGTCACTCCAGTGAATCCCTCTAATCGCCCCCCAGCATTACATAAGTTTGAAGTACACTCGCACGTCCGTACGAACTGCATTTTCTCCTCTGTCTCCACACACTTATCCTCCAGCTGCGTCCCCTTCTTAGACTCTGGGATACAATTCTTGTAAAAGTTGACAACGTCTGTAATCAATAATCATCATGCATAAATTATCAATGCAAAGACTTCTTATGAAAAAAAAAACTTTCTTTTTTTGACATGTTATTAAATGGTTGTCAAACTTACTTTCGTTCCTTGACTTCCTTGTACCTACAGCCTCACAGCCCAGCTCGCACTCAATTGTGATTCCATAGTCGGGCTGGAAATGATAATGGGAGCATGTATCCGTAATATTCTGGCTCCCGTAGGCAGACCAAGAACAAACGTAGCAAAGAACTTTCCCTTCGACAACCTGAGTAAATAAAACTATACATGATAGACTTATTATGATGGAGAGTGACAACATGCTCCTTCTTCTTTCACCAATCNAATCATCATGCATAAATTATCAACGCAAAGACTTCTTATGAAAAAAAAACTTTCTTTTTTTGACATGTTATTAAATGGTTGTCAAACTTACTTTCGTTCCGTGACTTCCTTGTACCTACAGCCTCACAGCCCAGCTCGCACTCAATTGTGATTCCATAGTCGGGCTGGAAATGATAATGGGAGCATGTATCCGTAATATTCTGGCTCCCGTAGGCAGACCAAGAACAAACGTAGCAAAGAACTTTCCCTTCGACAACCTGAGTAAATAAAACTATACATGATAGACTTATTATGATGGAGAGTGACAACATGCTCCTTCTTCTTTCACCAATCCTTCCACTGAAAGACGAAGTTTCTCTTGCCATCAAGCACTTTTCTTTTTATCAAATTTCTCGAACAATAAATCTCGTTTACTTTCCTATGTAATCACAGGCATTAATTAGGTACTATGAAAATATTCTTTTTGGATAACTTTCTCAAAAAAAATTAACATTTCCCTAATTTTTACACTACACTCGCCACTTATGGAATGAAAGTGCGGAAGAAAAGCCCCCCTTGAGAATCCTACTTACTCTTTCCTTTTTACCCTACAAATGGAATGGTAACATGCACGTAGGTATCGATCTTTCATACAAAGCACACTGTCCCCCTTTTCAAGTACATGTACGGGGGTATGCGTTACGTGAATATTCCAAGTGTGCAAAAAAATTGCAAAGAGTAAAAGAAAGACCGAAAGAAGTAAACATACTACGTAGCATTTCCAGATTTGCGTGGATACAATGGAAATAATGGATCCAAAGGTGGAGAGAGCTTGTGGCAGTGTCAGTGGTAGCGTTTCCAGGCAAGGAAATGAGCATTAAATGGAATTCCGTTCCAGCACATTGTAATGCTACACGCCCAAAACTAAACTCATGCAAGAAGGAATGATAAAACTGTGATGATGATTCCTAAAAATTATTATCCAATTTTTTCATTAGTGGAAGCATAAATAAAGGCCGAGCTTTAACTCGCACGAGCCATTTCACTTCCATGTTCCATGAGAATGGAAAGGATGTAAAATAATTCTAGAGAACGTGGAGTATAAGTGGATGGACAATATTGGTTGCACTGCATTCAAAAATCAATCAATCTCTGCATTTACGATTTGTAAGATGAAAATGGGTTTGCATCAACCCTAAATAAAATTTAGTTCTCCTTTCGCCTTACTTTTTTTTACTTCAATGTTTTTGTTTCCTCAATTAGCAGTTTACTGTGAATTAAATTTTTCAATTATCATCTCGAATTTTTCTGAATTTTTACAAGTTGCAGAGAACAATGTAATATGACGTATGTTTTATAGTATTCCATTTTCAAGACTTGAAAATACAGACTGCAGAGAACATAAGTTGAACAAACTTGAAATTCAAGTTTGTTCAACTTATGTTCTCTGTATAACTTTCCACGCCTCTTTGTTCTTCTACCTGCGCTTTAAACAATTTATGGCTTTACAAACAATTTTCAAACAAAATATTTTTCGAAAAATAATTATGGGTAAGATCCAGGAAGGATCTTTCGTTTGTTTCAAAGTGCCCCAAACCACTGATCTTCAACTTCTTCCTTTGTTGTTCTCTGCTGACGATAAAAAATTATTCGATGAGTTTGAGTTCTTTTTTTGTTTCCGAACGGATTTATTGATGGTGAAATGGCAAATGGCATAATCAATCGGATTCAAATTTTTTTAAGAATATGGGAAGATTTTCAGCTTTTGAAACGCAAATTAACAGAGTATCATGAGTAATATTTGTATCTAGCCGTTCATGGAGAAAATTTTGCGTGCTGCATATGCTATGCAAAAGAAAGAACATGTTGATGATAGTGGGTTTTTGCGTTGGAATGATCGAGTAAACCTTTAACGCATCTTGAAAGAAGATGATTGAATGTAGGTATGTTGACTTGTCTAAGTTTTCGATTAAATATTAAGCTGAACACATATTCTTCAGGTGTATATACTTACATGTGGTATACTCATACATCCAAAGGTATTTCCTAACTCATCGTTCATTCGCATTAGCTGTCAATGGATCTCTCCCTAATATTTTCACCCACTCACAAATTCATCTTGGCATTTAAAATTACAGAGGAGAAATCCCTCTGAGAAGTGCAACTGCGGAATTTCCCGACGAAGAAAAAAGAATTAAAAAACTATTATGAAATCATGATTGTTCCAGACAGTCCGCTATGGGAGAAGGCTTGTTTAAAGCAAGCGCGGGCGGAAATGGTGACAGGTAGCATTATCCAGTATTTATTTTAAGACAAATATTCCTGAGGGAAATCTTCCAACGCCAAAATAATGATATGTGTACATTTCGAAAAAAAAATGTTTATCTCACTGCATTTACGTCAAGATTGGATTCGCGCTTGCTGACGGAAATTGATCGAAACACTGGGTTCATATATCATGGAACGACTTCTGGGAAAGGAAAACTCGCTAATGTCCATAATGATATGATCTTATGGGAAACCTGGTTCTCTCCCGGAATGGACAAACCATGCATGAATGATGCCACACGAGATGAGAGATGGAATACATAGACAGAGAAACAAACAAATCCGAGTTTCTTCGCATCGCCAAATTCTGCAGTCCTCTTCCAGGTACATAGTTTAATATCAGTTTATTTAGAGGCCGTGTAAAAGCGAAATGATAATGCTCTTTAAAATGTTTCTCAACATAGAACTTTTCTTTTGCATCTAAGGAAACACGAACAATATACTAAATATTGGATTCTTTATTTGTTTTACTTTTCCTTCTAAATAAACAAAGAGAAAGAACTTTTTAGCACTAAATATAACCCTAAGTACACATAACAAGTAAGTAATGAAGTATTCCACCTTGAATGTTACAACAAAATTCTTTTCCGATTTCGCTGAAAATAAATGCAGGAAAGCGGCTTTAAAACAACTAAAATTACTCTAATGATAAATTCTTGCCAATTTTTAAAGAGTCTCCATCTCATAAAAATAGATTCCTATATAGTAGTACCATTTACAGTAAAACAAATGCCTATGTTTATATGGATACAACGGAAACTATTTTTTGAAACATTAGTAATTTTGTACAACTAATATACAATAGTCTAATTTGTATGTTATTCCACATCATTAAATTTTATGTAACAATCTGTACGCTACCTCAGGGCTAGCAAGTTTCTCACAAACTTGTATTTACACGATCAATGTTCACTTCTTGAAACAAATTCTTTTTCGTAATTCAACGTTTGGGAATATTAAAAGCAAGTAAATTGATATCGAAATTTAAAAAAAAAATTGAATTATGAAATCATGAAAAAAGTACAGAACCTTTTCCTTCCCACTTTTCATCTACCTATTTCATAGCTCTCATTTCACAATGCCCCAGATTGGGTCAAACTACTTAGCATAACTCTTTATCAGTTGTCAATCCATCTTGCTCTTGTTGAAAATTCAGCGATTGCAGTCAAAGTAGTTTGATTCTCGGTAATTAGGAGACGTTGAGTCATTCCGCCTTTCATTCGCAGAGAAAGTTTAATTTTTCTTATGAAATCGGTGACAAACGGAAAAGCTCCGTACTCAAATTGTTACACAAGTATAAAAAAAGAAAAAAGGAAATCTTTTTAATATTATTCCGTCTTGTACCCTTACTCTCTCCTTCCGTTGCTTTCATCCACTCAATTCCTTTACAAGTAATATAATGAAAAATCCTTGAAAAGGAAATACATATTTACTTATCATAAGCCCAGAATCATAAAAAAATCCAAGAATGAAAGCATTGATTCCTAATCCCGTCGTCGATATCCAATCTAGGTATCATCTAGACAATTTTTTTCTACCATTTTGTACGTGGATCTATTTCACTCTTTCTCCAGAGTTGCAGACATACGTAATTCTCTAGATATGTTTTAATTCTAGCAAATTTTTTTTCCTACGATTAATTTCTTTTAAAAAATACATGCGTGCTATTTGCTACTTCTATGTATGTACCTACATACTATTCTGAAAAGGAAGTGAATCAGTGATACATTTTGTAGAATGTAGTAATGTTCTTTCTTCATTGATCTGGCTTTCCCCAAAACCATCGTCAGAATGGAAAAATTCACTTCTATCTGTTGAACATTATGTGCGTGTAACAAGAAAAAGCTATGGTGGAATCTACCAGCTTGAAAATTACATAAATCCTAATTCCCAAAACTTACAATTACAATTCTGAAAAAACTTCTCTTGTCTCTACGGAAGAGCATGTCAATCACATCTTTATTTTTTTAAAGCCATTCATAATTCTTTAATACAGAACTGCGTTTCTGTGCTTAAAGCGCATTCATTCCTTTTGTTCTCCTATGTAAGTGTAGTACTCTACTTGAGAGCTAGTATGAATACGTCAAATTTTAGAACCATTTCTATTCCAGCGAAACACCAAGAACAACAAACGATGAAACTAATGAAATGCTCCTGAAATATCTCTCGAAAGAAATAGGATGGGATAAAATTCTGCAATATGATTTACTTCACATTTTTTTCAATAATCTTCAACAAATTCATTAGAAAGTCTAGATTGTTCAGGATATTTTTTTTTCATATTTTTTTCTCTTTTTTTTCTAGTTTAGTGGGTCGGAGCTTATTAATCCCCACATGTATCGTATCATACGCTACGTATGCAGTAAGCAGATAAGTACAATGAATGAATGAATGAAATGACGCAAGCAGAACCGAACGATAAAATATACTTAAAATGGAGACTCGAATAAAAATGAAAGTGGGTAGTTAGCGTGAACTTACTACAGCACAGTAATCTTTTCTCCATCTATGTAACCAATATCAAACAATGAATTTTATGAAGGCGGTAATGTCCATAGCTATAATAAATGAAGTAGCAACAAATTAATCAGTGGAAAAAACAAAGAAAAGCATAAGTATTTTATTAGGCAAGCAGTATGAAAAATTTGATGGCGATTATGATCACGGTGATGATGATAATGATACATGAGAAAATAATGGTATTAAAGTAGTCGCTATTGTTTTGTTATTGTTACGCTTAATTATTACTTCATTACATAAACCACGCTAAGATATTGAAGAAAAACTCATTAGGGGGATGTATGTACATTGTAACCTTATACACGTTACACATCATCGAAAGAAAAATGTTCTCCATTTGTAGCGATGAACTCGAAACAAATTTTCCTGGTGAACCGGACCAATTTCTGCAAAGCTTAACAAAAGAGTTTTAATCAAAGAAGACGTTTGGGGGTAAAATGAGAAAAGCTACGAAATAGGTAGTATTGGCTGTTACATGCGGAAGGATTTTAGAAAATATTAAAAGATTGAACGAAATACGTCGTCAAGTTTGATAAAACGACAATTTTGCTGTTTGTAGGTACTCTAGAAGAATATTATGATATACACTAAAAGTAATAATAATAATAAATGGACTAAAATGTTGATCTTCGTAATTTAATTCTGGTTGCCAGAGTTGAAAACGGAAAACAGGTTTTGATTTAGAGGGCCTCCATCAAAGAAGTCCTCTCTTTATTTCCTGCCGGGTGTTTGATCCGAGCCGAGATACAAACCTTCATGGATTGCGTCCAACGTGTCCTTGTAGTCGCAGGCATGAGACAGTCCAGCATTGATCAAGCATGACCTCTTTTGCCTGTGAAATAGTAAAGGAAATGAGTGTTCATTCGTCCAAACACACGAGTTGCACAGTGCCCCATAAAGAACTTTTTGATGCAACAGCGTAATTGTAACTTGTAACTAGATCAAGTAAGAACTTATAAGGTCGGAGGACGGAGCAATGTTTTCATTTCCTCTTTGGAAAGTTTAATTCAAAGAAAAATCCTATCATCGCATTAAATTAAAACTCCACCTGAGCCGTGATATTTTATCTCATTTTTCAGACCAATGAACATGAATAGAGAATTACAAGATCCTTTCTGTGAATTCCACAAAATTTAGAGTATGTAGTGCTTTTGACATAATCGTCTCCCCTTCAATGGATGAGGAAAGACGGACGGCAAGCGGAACGACATGAGCTGGTGCAAAGTGAACTTTAACTTTTAGCAACAAAGTTTTAATTAATGTGAACTTCAAAATGGATAGGAATATGGAAGGAATGGACCGTTTAAAATTGAGTCAGCGTTAACTATGAGGAAAGATTTATTTTCTTCCAGGAAGTGAAATGAGACTCTAAGCTCTCGTCATATTCAGAATCGGTTTCTTGGAACTCGATACAATCAATCATAGGAGATCATGCTCTGATGGACTGAAACTACGATACAACCTAAAAACGCCATCTTTGCTTAAAAAACCTTGAGGAAAACTTTAGGTCTCATAGCTAAAAAAATCGTAAGCTTTTACTGGTTTTGTCCGCCCACACGATTTTCATTTCAGTAAGAAAACTTCCTTGCCTTTTGCTCGAGGTTTCGTTATTGCAACTTTTCAATTAACTTAATTTACCGAAGGTCTCCACTAATAATGGCTCTCTGATCTCGTCACCAGCATCATCCCGTAATAAATGACTACGTACGTTCCACTTGCCCTTGCTCACCTCACATGAATAGAAATCTAATCCTGGGACAATTCATTCATAATTGTGCTAATTGTCTTCTTCACTCGCAACTACAAAAGAAAGTTGATGATGACACCAGGTCGGCAAAGGAAGCATGATTTTCATGAAATTAGGCACATGAAAGGCTTCTATCTTTTTTAGTTGCTTTTTTCCAAGCAAAAGAAATCAATCCTAAAGCTTGTGGGTAATTTTATGATGCTCTCTGCCACCGGGGAAAAATGAGCGACTTTCTCGAACAGCTCCCATATGACTTATTTCACAATTTTGTCATCATGCTTCTCATTTTATTACATTTTTACCCTGCGAGGCAAACGTTCCTGACGTTGACATTTCAACAATACAAAATGTTCTCCAGAGTAAGCATTTGTCCGATTTGCCACATTGCCACAACCGCATTCAAATGTACATGACGGCTCTTAAAAGTTCATGTGGATACAATCAAGCTACTTACTGACACTTTTTCCATGCGGACATGCTCGTGCATATGCAGTTCGTACTTCATTTTCCAAAGTTGTTGAGCACTATTTAACACATTAAATTGCAGCAAGGATTTTTTGCCAAATGCGATGAATAGTTTTACAATATGAAAAAAGAAATTATGAATTTTTTAAGCTTCTTCACTTAAGCACATCTCCATCGAGCCATTCAAATTCAGCATGTGGTTTTATAAGGAAAATGTAAAACGGGGGAGAATTCGTTCTACACAGTTTTCAAAGAGATTCTCGACAACGACAAACCCTTCAGTGTATTACATTACCACATACGGTGCAGCTGTCTTGAGTGGAAATTCACCTTTTGTCGCATTGGTGGGGTGTATTCCATCATTTTCATGAAAATTCTGTTTTTCCAAGTAATTTTCTGATACTTTGCTTTCATTTCCATCCACTTCATGGGAAAAAGGACAGTTTTCTTTTCCGTAAGAAAAATATGAATCGTTGAGAGTTGAGATATTTTTACGTCCTTAAAAAAATTAATTGATGGGAAGAAATTGATTCTTCTTTCCTTTGACTAGGAAAACAAAGGAAAATGAAAAGTGTTTTGACAGAAACAAAGGAAACATGAAAGGATGAAAGTCTCAAAAATAATTTAAGTTGTATGCATCACAGTCAAGAAGGATATTATAATTTATTATGATGTTTAGATAATGTGAAATTTAGAGCGACTTATGAGTTATGAGATACCTGGGCATAACAACTTCATTCCTGGAAATATGAAGCTTTGCGTACAAAATCGAGCAATATTTTACGCAAGAATGACCGCTGACAAAAACCTATTTTTTCACGTGTGACATGACAATTAAACAAATTGCTCGTCCATGCGTTATGGGAACGAACGTTTTCATACTCAATTCGTGTTCATTTGCTGTTACCTTACAAAAGTGATAAAAGTTTTTTCTATGGACAAATTATAATTGCTGTTGTATCAATAAATAATGACTTTAAAGAAGAAGGAGAAACATTTGTTTTACATAAAGCTTTACTTACTTCAGACGATCCATTGGGTAGCCAACGTTTTGGAGCCAAGAGAGAAGGTAGAGTCGCATTCTGAAAAAAATATACAGGAGAAAGTTCATCAAAGATCATTTCCCAAATGAGTTGAAAACATTTTTTTTTAAAGAAGTGTTTTGGACTTTTCTACAAAGGCATATGAACATCACCCTTAGTTTATCTCGCGAGAGAATGAAAGCTGATAAGTGTTCATGTTGCCCCATTCACACGATTTTGGAAAGTTTGAAAGCTCGGATTCCTGAAAATTACTTCACTAAAAACTTTCAAAGTCGTTTACTAAATTTTTCATTCGACTTCGCAAATTCTTTAACAAGATAAACTCGTAGATTGCTTTGTTTTTTTATTGAGATGATGGCATTTGTGCGAAATATGATGGGATAACTGCGAAGAAAGTAAATCTCTAACAGATCGCGAGAGAATTGAATCTCGCTTGTTTTCCTTCCAAATTCTCTACTTTGCTCATTCCAATTGAGGAATCCATAGTATGGCTGTGTTTGAAATATTATGAATTGTGATGAATCATCATTGAAGTGTTTCCTTCCTACCAAAACTATTTTCGCAAATGATTTCTGCGAATGATTTTTTGTTTCGTTGTTTATTAAGGAATGAATGAAATCCAAAGAAGATACATTCCCCCTTTCATGTTCCCCGTGTAATCTAAAAATACGGCGAATGGATTGTTTGCCTTTACGTTTCATCTCCGTCGCCATACAATGCTAAAGCTTGCAACCACCTCCACTACCGTATCTTTTATTTTAGTTATGTGCCGTATCTCTTCCCCCTTTTTTAATGCAAAAGGCAAATCTTGAAAACAATATTCTCCTCGTGAAAGACGAAACTTTTGTCTTCTTTTCGCAGTTATAACTTTTGTCATGTTGATGAGTCTAGAAAGGGAAAAAGAGAGGAAAAACAGGACATTTGCATTTTCATTTTTACTCCTTCCCCGTTTTTCCAAAGTGGGGAATTGAATAATTTAAGGTAGGTGGAAAAACAAGACAAAGTATAGACTCTTCTCTTCTGTCTAGGAAAGAATACTGTACCCCTTTTCCCTAGCCTGGAGGAAACATTTTTTTTTGCGGATGTACTTGTAAGTGGTGGAAAATTATCAAACTCTTCTCTGCATGGTAAAAACTATATGACTTAAAGTCAGCAAAAAACAGGTTGTCTTTTCATAGTAGTCTGCAGTCGCTTTCAAAAATGTCATTTTTTGAAAGTGGAGAAAGAGTATCAGGGGCATAGTCCTAAGTAGCGGCTGAAGTAAAATATGAATGAAATTTTGGGGTATATTTTGTGTTCTGGTTTTCAGGTACCTACATACAACCCAACATGATTCAATAATAATCTACTCTTTCTTTATTTCGTGGCTTTTCCGTATTTCAAGGGGAAAGTTTTTGCTTATATTTGTCGTGCTTATCTCATGATCTTTTCCCTGTCTTTCCAGGGGAGATATTAAAAGAACTTTAAGTATCCGCGTCCAGTTCAAATACACGACTTTCTCTGAATTTTGTATAACAAGCACAAGTGGGAAGTTATTTTTAAAATTTCACATTTATTTGGACTTTTTATCAATGGTCCTCATTTGCAGTAGCCTCAAGTTATTTTTGTAGGAAAACGAAAGTCACTGCGCTCACTATCAGTAAATATTTGTTTCCAACGCACCCACATGCCAAAGTATGCACGTGGAATGGTTTCTCCATGAACTTTCAATGAAGTAAGACAAGGATACGATTTTAATCGATGATTCCATCAACTTCAAATATCAGTAAAAGACGGGTACATTATTCCTATCCCTTGCCAATGAAATCATGGGGCGGAAATTATTATTTTTTCAAACCGGATTTCTACCTTTGAATATTTTGGCTACGAAGAACATCCCTGATTTTGACAAGGTTCCCTTGGGGTTTCGTATCATTTCCCGGAATTTTTCAATTTGTCATTTATACCCTGACATAGGACACATGAAAAAACTTCTTGAGAACCAAGGTTATGACGAAATATCATTCCCAAAACAACAAAAGCACTACTTTACTTTAGGTAAACTGCGCCGTGAATCAAATGACTATTTCCTCGAAGGGAAAAAATCTCTGAAGAAATACATAATTCCAAGAATTGGAAAACTTAAAAAGACTTAATTGTACGGATCGCACTACACGGATTTATTTCACAGATTTGTAAAAAAACGAAAGTACACAACTTCATAGGGAATGACATGAGCAAAGACCCTGGACAAGAACGCAACGTTCGGTTGTACTGAATACAAGTTAATCTTGTTAGACTTAACATGTAATCCCAGCCAAGTTGTGTATGTACTTTCAATAGAACGATAGTGGTACTTTCCATTTTAAGTAAGGGTTTCAAGAGTTGCGAGTTGTAACTCTTTGATAAAATATGACGTGAGCTTACAAATCAAATCTCTATTTTGTTAAATCATAAGTTTCAATCCTGTAACTTTGCATTTTGGTATATCAAAACATTTGACTTTCACTGCCCCCGATGTTTTTTTTATCTTCAGCATTAGCTAATTCTTTCTACCGTCTTTTCTACTCAATTGAATCGTTTGTACCTTCGCTAATACTCTGCAGGGTTGATTTTCTCAAGGATTTATTTTACTTGGAACTTAAACTAGCTGAGTGTGTAACTTCTCCTGTGGAGTTCTCGACATTCTAAGGGGTAAAATGAGCGTGCTTTCTACTACAGATTTAAATTAATTTCTGTCCATTCTTGCATGTTTGACCTAAATGCTTTGATAAGTGAAAATAGAGTGAACAGTTGGAAATATTTAGTGTTTCCTTTCCAATTTTCAGAGCAAGATTTTCTATTTTTGTAGTCGAATAAAACCACAAATGCTTAATTACAACTAATGCAAAGGTTGTTTTTTTAAAACCAAAATGGATGAATCATGATTTTTTTTACAAGAGAGCACTTCAACTTGTCTTGAAACCTCCCACAGGCTTGAATTGAATAGGTGTTCGGGGAAGTGCCATAAAAATTTGACCCTTGCTATGATGAACCAAAACGTGATATCATTGATCATGTAGGTCCTATAAACAAACAGAAGTGCTCCCATTTACTACGCTCGCTCTCAGAAATGTTGAATATGTTTGTCCAAGCAAGCTTATGGATTACAGAAATAGTGATGATGATGAGGATAATATAATCGCAACAAATCCTTTCCCCTACTTTTCCATCTCATTCTCTCATCATCACCGGATACAATGAAATATTAAAGAAAATCGTAAACATTACAGCAGGTGTGTGTATGTGCTTGAGTGTGTGGATAATATGGAAATAAAAGGGATTTTCGCTTCAATGAAATTCTATCTTTGTTGAAGTTAACTCATTTTGCTATTAAAACATCATTTTAGTGATATGCACTTGTCCTCATTTTGACAGAATGGACTGATGATGACGACGATGATGTGAGAGGCGAAGCATCATGATAGACAAAGAACTAAAACCCCTATTTCACTTTTGATGAGTTTATTCATTGCGTGAAAATTAAGTGTGAAAATGAAGAGACGATCAAATGAGCCAATTCTATCAATATGTTTCATTATGATACAAACGTGAGTAGAGCAAATGGTCTAGTGAAGACTAGCCAAGAATATGTGTATTTCTAGATTGGATGGAGATCAGATCAGTCTCGGCAAAGGGATAAGAAGACTTGATTCGTGTTTCATATTCTCATGCAAAGTTATATAAGTAAATATATGACAACGTGATCTTTTGATCACGGACGAAACAAGAACAAACTAATAAGATGCATTTGGGCATGGCATTCGAGTAAGTAGATCTTTGACAATGACGCGAACGTCATTGACGAATGACGCGATAATTAGAGAGTTTCCTTTGAAGGTCTCTGAGGTCATCATGAAGATAATTGTACGGTTATGGTTTTATACATATGCATATACTTTTTCATGAGAGATTTGAATATTGGGGCAATTTGAGACACTTTTCTAGGCAGGTCATGATGAAAGTTTAAAAGCGGAAGCAGAAACCTTGGGAATGGATAATGTGCCAAGATAACAGCGAATAGTGAATAAAGAAGATAATAAATAAATAAGAGCGGAGAAAAGAAATGCAACAGGGTGGGAATATAAATTATGCACGAAAAATATGAAGAATGTTAATGCATTCTTTCTCTTACCTGTTGTCCAAAGCGTTTTGTGAGAACTGAAGATCTTTAATACTTGCATCAGGATTAGGCTGTAGGGGCGCTGGAGCAGCAGCGTATGGTCCGTTGTTTGCAGACGACTCAAGCATGGGGTAACTAGCCACTTCCAGTGATACAAGTGAGACAATTGTGATGGCGGCGACTAACCAACAGACCCTTGTGCTTTCCATTATTTTTCCCGATGAGGTGCCGGAAGTTACAAAGTCACTTGAAAGAAAATTTTCTTTGATATTTTGAGGAACAATTAAAAAGTTTATGAAAGGTTTAGTGACTTTTAACTGACGGTAAAGAAATGACTTCTCAGGCTTAAAGAATTTTTTTAGGTCGAATAAAAGAAGAATGTTGAGCAGTGCTTTAAAATAGGGAAAATGCTTGTATTATTCGTAAAAATGAAGTGTTAATTTGATTTCCTGTAGTGTGAATGTGAAAATTGGGGAAACTTGTTGAAAGCAAATCTATATAACAATGAAAGGCGATTTGTTGAATCGTGAGAACGTTTTCTTTCCAGCTTGGTTAACAAGTTGTGCCTGACTGTTTGAGTGAGACTACCCCCAGCACCCTTTTTATACCTCTCAGAGTCGCTTCTATCCATCCATCTTGTCGAAAGTTATCATGGACTGCTTTCTCAGAGCTTTGTACACACACTATACAATCACAATCACGCTACAGCTTTTTTGGGTTCATGACGTAGCAAAAAAAAACCGAGACAAGTACTATAGAAAGAAAAACATGGCAAAAAAATATTTCACTAAAGCTGTAGAAAATGGGGAAAGTTTAGCAAGTGGTTGGACCACCTGGCTTTGCAAATTTCGTATTATATGCACTTATCGTCTTTTCCACAGGAGGTATATGTTAGGATCATGATATGATATTATCGTCGTTTTCATCGTCATCATCATCATCATCATCTGCATGAAAGACAATGTACATCTTTTAATCCGTCCACACCTACGACTACTTTCGTCAAAATATTTCGTTCAGCTTATTCACGTAAGTAGTCCAATAATCCTTAATGAAAGTGACTTATATTATTGGATCATGAAAAAAAATCCGAAATAATGAGGAAATCTTGATAGAGTAGTCTCATGTTACCCCATAAGTGTGAAACAACGTCACTGTCATCAAACTCGTACGAGTATTTTACTTACTCTCAAAATCAGGAAAGTGACAGTAAAAGGAGATAGAAATCGTTTTGGTGGTGAGGTATGTGATGTAATGAAATCTGAATATTATAGGTAATTGGCTTTAGCACATTATTCAGGGACTTCAATTATGTTAGTTTTGGGTAATGAAGTCGTAACGACGATATGTCACGAAGACTCAGGTGAGCCGAGGGAGAATGTGGACGAACGAAGGTTTAAAAGTGCATTCACCATATCCTTCTTCCTTTTGCATTGCATCAAAGGGAAAATAAAAACATTCTTTGCTTACGTTCGTCCTTACTCTATTTCGTTTTTGTGTGGACGCAACAATGGAAATCTTATTTCACGCCTCCATTAAACTCAAATAAAAATGTTTGAGTCCATGAAAAAATGTTCATTTATCATGTGAAGCAAAAGACGTGAAGGTTCCTTACCTTTTAGTTTATGTTGGCTCTTGTTGATTTCGTTGGCGTTGGACGGATGGATGATGTTTGCATATTCATGTTTGTATCGTCGTCGATGGATGTACACACACATACTTTAGTTTAGTTTATTTCATTTTATCTGGTCTAAAGCCGACTTTCTTCTTTAAAAAAATGACTTGGAAGGGAAAGCGCAAAGGAAGAACGACAACAGCGAATAAAGAGGGAGAAAGTGTTTTTTCCTGATGCTTCTAGTCAAAAGCATGCATACTTACTCAAGGGAAAAAAAGAAATGAGTGGTGTGTTCCTCCTTGGAATATGATACAATTGAATAATGCTTCATATCAAGATGGATATCATAATATCGTTGATTTTTCCACAAGATTGCATTCATGCCTTAGGCTTGAAAACGCTCTTTTTCTCTCGAATCTAAAGGCGGAAAAATGTTAGGTTTGCAGTCCACTGACGAAATCACAGAAAAGAAGCGTTTTTACCGGAGATGCGAGCTGCTGGAGAATGTTCTTGTGAGATTGCAGATTCAATATAGTAAGTCGACATTTCTTCCCATTGAAATCTCCCATCGTATTTGCGAAGACGAAAAAGTATGTAAGTATTAATCCACTTTTTGAGGTAAACTCAAGACGCTTTCCCTCTTCAAAACTCTTAAGCGTGTAGTACATGTACTATCGAAGGTTAGAATTTTTTTTGGCCATGTAAGTGCAGATTTTTGAAGGCACGCGGCAGTGACACTGGACCATGAGTGGAACATGTCGATGGTTGGAGCATGACGGCAGAGGACTATCATCATCATTCATTGCAAAACTCAATTCTGTCAAAGTAAAACTGACGGAACAATCGTTCATTTGAACTTCAGAATCAATTTATGTAAAAAAAACTCCGAAGAGATCAAGATGATGCGATGACATGAAGGGCAATTTTAGGTAGGAAAGTTACCAGTTACCATCGTTTAGATGACGTTCAAAGATGATCCAATGAGCAACTATTTTAAATTATTGTACAAAACTAAACTTTACTTTTGTATGAAGAATTGAGATGAAAAGAACCGAATTGATGAATACGCATCTGCTTGCGTGAAATATGAGTACAAAGCTGAAACTATTCTTTATATTCATAACAACGACTTCGTTTGAATCA
Organism: Seira musarum; assembly: GCA_027743895.1. Classification (NCBI taxonomy): domain Eukaryota; kingdom Metazoa; phylum Arthropoda; class Collembola; order Entomobryomorpha; family Entomobryidae; genus Seira; species Seira musarum. The sequence goes on along the minus strand of JAHZMX010001956.1, from coordinate 9,355 downwards.
CATTTCGGGGAATTGGTCAAGGACGATATTTCTGTTTTCCGCTCATATGCGCCTGGTTGTGATTATTTAAATGAAAGTAATTCTCGCGATTTGATACAAGTTCAAGGGAATTTCATGCATGAAAATTACAAAAAAAGGAAAAACATTTAGTAACATAAAGTTTTCCTGTGTTCACTTCAAATAAAAGTGATGTGAAATACATGACCTTCTACAATTTATTGCGACGAATTGATAAAAATTGAAAGTAAACAAGATTACTTTTTTTCCAACAAAAATGACTTTCGTGTCATTCATATAAAATGCAATAATTTTAAGATACTCTCAAGCACTACTAATGTTTTTGGTTAGTCCGTGGGGAATTCCTCATTTTTATTTAAAAAGCTAAGATGGGGTCTTACTTAGTTACAACAACATGAAGAAAAAGGACTCAGTTTCTTGAAAAAAAAGACAGAATCAAGCGGTGGGAAAAGTTGAGCAAGCTTCCAGAATTTTAACCGCTACGTGTCAAAGCCACACTGATACATTATAGACGCAAGTTTCGTACAAAGCAGGGGGCATGTGGTTTATTAGCAATTCAGGGAAAATAAAATGTAAAATATTCTTTTGCTAAATACGTAAAAGTCCACAAAACATCGTTTCGTTTCAGAAAAAAAATACATAAAAAAACATGTGAGTTTACGTAAGTCTACATAATTATAATGTGATTTGAATATTTATACAGTATTTTGTTTAGCAACACCGAAAGAAGTTATCAAAGTCGAGACAGGCGTAATCTAGTTAGCATATAATAACATAAGTTGTGCATGTATATTTCTTTCACTTTTAAATGAGTATTTAAAGTGGAAAACTACATAGATACTCATTCATGTCTCCCGGTCTTTACATATCATATCAGTTCCTTTAAGTCCAAAAATAGAAATAGCCATTAGGAATGACACGTGTAAACAATTTAAATAAAATATCTCGCAATTAGATAAATGTGCGAGCATAATCAGGGCATTACATGATAAGTACAACCCACCAACTTATGTGTAACTATGACTATTTGATTACAACATCAAATTCGATTTTTGCAGTTTTTAAAGATGTAAAAAACATTTGGTTTAGGTATTGGTAAAGTTTTAAGCTCACAAGCTGCGGTACATCAACTTTTTAGCTTCATCAAAGAACATCATTTGACATTTTAAAGTTTATACTTTTCAAGATTTGAGTGGCCGGGTAGTATAAGTTTCTTTTTATCATTAATAAGATACTTCAGATAGAATTTCAAGTATGTATGATGAAAACTGACTGACATCATTTCATGCACTCAAACTCTCTATTACCTACATAAAAGTAGCAAAGTATGACGCGAAAATATTAATTAATGGATTACGACAATCGTTGCTTTGAAAAGCGACCTTTAACTTAAAATAGTGGAATTGTGGTAAAAACGGGTATAAAGGCGAGCTAAACATTCCCTCTGTAGCTGGGTAAACTCGTTGACGGGGGTGGTTTGTAGTTTGTAGAAGTTGCTGTTGCTGGTTAAATTATTTGCATGATTGGACTCCTGAAATGTCAAAGAGTTACGGATACGCTCACATTGAAAAGACACAAAGCCGAGAAGGATTTTTTTCTAAACCATATCATGTTTGGTTAATACTCTCAAAACTGCCTGCTTCGAAGAATCCATTGACTCACTTTTCATCGGCATCCTTTGGACGCGCCAACCAGGAATGTCTTTTGCCCTGATTCAAATTCAACAGTTCTTATCGTCGTGAGATTGCCTCTCGAATAAAAAACTGAAATGCATATATGAAGCGCTATGAAATCTGATCAGTATCAGTATCTGCATAGCATTCTTATTTTTGAAAGCCTGTACCTCCGCATTGAAGACAATTACTTTTGTACTAGCTCAACGATTTATATCGAATTTGAATGACAAATCATAAGCATTGGACCGAAGATATGATTGCTCTCGTACGTATTGTATGATGATAGAATTGACTCATGAGTCGTTTTGTGACGTATTTCTTCGAAATGCTTAATCCTATGGCGTGCTCTACCTCTAACTTCGCCATTTTCGAAGAAATGATGTTACTATTTAGCAAAAAAAAGAAGCGAAACGACTCGGTGAATTCGTTTTAGAGACATCAAGAAGAAGAGTCAATTCTCATGGGACATGATGGAAAAAAGAAATTTCTCTACAATATTCCATTACGAACAAAAGATGAGACAGTGGCGGTGAAAGAAGAAGATATTCTTCTGCTTTCCCTGCTTCCACTTCCCCCTTCCATTTTGTCTAAAGAAGTGAGAAAAAAATTCTTTGAAAAGGAGCAAGCACAAACGAACCAGATCCAGGTAAGCATATTTCACCCTACATATTTGAAGGAGCGGGATGTATGGCGATAGCAATAAAAAATGGTGTGTTTAAGAAAACGAAAGAAAATGTTGATGTCTTTAGTAACATCCCTACAACATCCGACATTTCACACATGGGAAAACACATGTAATGCTTGTAGGACCACCAAACAAGTTAGAGGGAAGAAGAAGAAAGGAAAAGATGCTTCTCTGGTGAGACGGTGCTGATGATGATCACAAGAAAATAAAAGATGAAACAGGGTGCGATAGAGCGATATGATGAGATGAGAAAAACAACAGTGTTTTCATGTTCCTAGAATAATAATATATATGCTTGAAAGAGAGGAGGGAAAGCGAAAATAAGTAAATTGTCTTTTGTTCATATCATCAGATGCATGCCACCTTAAGCATATCATAACAATGAATGGAAGGCGTGGAAGATATGGTCCACCGGTCGGCAAGAAGAACATAAATGTAACATCTGCAATTTGCACGTAGTCAAGGTAGGAAAAACAATTATTCCGAAATGTACACGAAAATTCTAGATTGTATAATGCTCCCAAGAATTTCTCTATCGTCGAGAGTTTAATAAAACTAATTGCTGACAATGCTTTTCTTATTCCTTTGTTCAAATGACGGTGGTGCACTGGGGTGTTGCAAGGGCGCCACTCAACGATAATGCATTTTCTATGTAAATTTTTACAAAAAAAAATGCTTAAAAGCAGGGGAAATAGAAAAATTCTCCTTCAGAAGAATAGCCCAGATTACAAGTTTTACTTTCTCCATATTTTCCGAAGTAAGTGAACCTGTTTCGGTTTATTTAAGTTGAATGGGAGAAAGTGGAAGGTAGGTGGTGCGAATCTACTTTTTAATGGCAGTTCAAGGAAATAATTTACGAAGAGTGTACGACGTAAATTTAGCGCAAAGCATTCTAATGGGAAGACAAAATCAGGATTGACGTGACTTAACCTTACATAAGCCCGGAAAAGGTAATACAAATAAATGTGTACGTCATTCATTCATGAAATGCATTCTCACAAAATGTCATTTTTTGGTGCAAAAACAAATGAATGATTGACTGTGTAGTTAAGTAAGGTCTGTATGAATCAATATATGTATCCAGCAATGATCGACAGACCTGTCCAGTTCAGTGTCCACTATGATTCTAGATCGAAGTTCTTTTAATGCTCCTTGATTAACCGAGGCATAAAATGTTTTACGCTTAACTAACCCCCACCTCAAATACAAGCATTACCTGTGTTTTTCCATGTTAAAATTAGAATTTATTGCGAAGCCTCAAACTTAAGCATCCAAAGTATCTCTCTCTTTCTCTCTCTAGTGGGATGGGTAACGTAGTCGGAGAGAAGGAGCTTAAGAGAAAGCATCATGGGTAAACAAAATCATGGTACGTTGCTTGAGCGAATCCTTTCCTTAATTAAAGAGAATGTTCTATTCATGAATTATGATTCTATATTATGGCGGCACACATATCTCCGGCGGTGCTTGGAGTACTACCTGATGCTTGATATCACGAAGTTCTGCCACTGGCTTACTTCCCATTCTTCATTTACATTCGGTGCTTTAGGAGTGTAATGCAACAGTGCTTTTCCGAGAATTTTCTTCCTTTCTTTCAAAAAAATGAATTAGTTTGCACACATAAATAAGATAAAATATCAATTTATCTGTTTGCAAAACGAAATGAATGGTGACGTCTCTATGTGGGAAGACAAAGGCAAAAAAACCGTGTTTTCACAAGCGATAACATTAAATCTTTTTTCCTCCTCCACTTCGATTCTTCCATCTACAATTTACGACTTACGAGTTTAGAAACCAAATGCACAATATACGAAGGTTTATATGTTACAACCACGGTTCTCCAACTTTCCATACAAACAAATATCCGCAAATATTGTGGTGTATACAGCATTAAGCATTCATGTAAATTCATGTTTCATGAGTGCCGGTTGCAACCAGGAAAATCAAACAAAAAACCTTTATAATTATAAGCACATGAGTCGGATTTTATGCCTGATTGCAGATAATGTACTTATCCGAGCATGAAATTGGTTCCATTTAATCAGATCACATGAAGTGTGCACAAGGATAAAATAGAAAATCTCATTTTGTCCCGCGTATCGAAAACTGAATAATAATTTAATACGCATTCGAAGATTTATACCATGTGAATATTTGACAATGGATTAATTAATAAATTAGCAATACCAAAAACGTTAGCAGTTTTCGGAGTACATCTACATTCGATTACATTACATTCCGGGTCTACAATTTTCAAAACGTTTTTGAGTATTTTACTTTTTGTTTCAACGTTACAAGAAATGAACTCAAGCGGTTTTAATAAGATAAAAAACACCTTCTGCTAAGATGGGTAAAAATGGCGTGGATATAGGGGCAAAGTGATACTTTCAGCAAAGTTGAAAGCCATTTTTCTTTGGCGTCGTTTTTATTGATTGTAAATGCATGCATTCAAATATTTGTACTTTGGTAGCTGATGGAAGAGAGTACACATTTTTAAAATGTTATGGTAGCGCAACCACATAAAGACACATCAATTTTGAGTTCTTCCTCTATTGACTGATCGTGTTCAGTGGCGCTTTTAAATTCCATCATTTTCATTCGTGAAAACCATCACCCACCGACATTAGCAGAGGTCATTATTTACTCAGAGATCAAAGGGATGACAAGGATTTTTTCTTTGAAAAAATCATCTATCTGGAAAAAAGGCAAATCTGTGATAGAATCGGGAGATTTTGTAAGCCCGCCGCACCGCTTACTCTGGATATCGGCTTTTTACCAATTTCCTAAAGGTGCCAATAATACTCCATTTAATGCACGTAGCTATGTTCTACACCTACTCTTCACCATTCTTGCATTCTCTTCTCTTTCACGGTTTCTCTTCAATGATTCGGAACATGCTTACACCAAGCTGGACACTGTATACGCAATCGTAGTTGAAAACAGATAATGAACTGAAAATGTAGGAATGAGAATAGACACGATCGGTTGGTCGGAGAGTTCACTCAACTGATAAGAAATTAGAAAGTCAGGTACCCATGAAAGGTGAAAGCATCAAAGAGTAGCACATCTGAAGGTTTTGGTCAAACCCCTGAACAGATCAGGTGCTCTTCGTTCCAATCAATTAAAATGAGACAGATTCTCAAAGGTAGATTCAGTTTTGTCCGCAACGGCATTCTCCTTTTGCAAACTGACGTTGCCGTAAAAGTAATCTCATTTTACCCCAAGACCTCCCTGTCATGAACAAACCTTTACCTTACATTGATGATGCTCGATTGAATGAAGGACAGAATGGAAGAAGAAAATGTTGGTGTAAGAGAAGTACTCTTCAAAAGTATTTTCGTTTCATCGTCTCCACGACTGGACTATGTACTCAGCATGATGAGAAGTTTAAAAAGGAAATTCTTTGAATGGGATGTGAATGGTCACTCTCTCCTCGACAAATTACTGACCTGAGCTGTTCCATTGCGTGTGTTCTTTACGAAGACGTTTGTCGAGTCGAACATTGTTGATTTCAACAAAATGTACCTACATGGAATACCGATAGAATTATGGGTGCCTACTTACACTCTTAATTTCAAAAAGGAGAAAGAGAAAAAAAGGTTTCATATAAACGTGCTTTTCGATTCGTTATACTTATTGAAAGCCAATTTTGTTTTCGATCCACTTTTTTCAACGTGTAACAATGTTGCCAAACAAAATACAAGAGGAAATCGATACTTGTAACTTACAATATCATCTCAAATGGATGCATGGACCTACCTCGATGCCCTCGTCTCGTCTTCCAATGAAAATGAAAGCCAACTTTAGTAATTTCCTTTTCCAACGCAATAACCTTAAATAATTAAAGCCACAGAAGTATGTATGCTGTAAGGTCATCCACTCGTCTGTCAATGTCAGCGAACGAAACCGCAAGAACACAAGACGTAACTTACGATCTAAAAATACATAAATTTTCAAAACGCGAATTAGAAAGTGCCGAATAACTTACAAAAGCACAAGAAAATTCCGAGCTTAACAATTTTGGAAGTAATCTAGTTCCCTTTAAACATGTTTTTCTTCTACGTCGACGAATTAAAAACGCATCACACTACTTATTTTATTAGATTTCAGTTCAGTCGTGAGTTGCTCGATAGTTTTTATACTTACTAATAGGGAAAGAAACCAAACTTGCCCGAATCCAAATGTCCTCTTGCTCAAAGCGTTAAAATTAAGATCACATAATATCATTTAATACTTCTTGACGTTGGCATTTGGCATGAACGTAAAAATTTGAGATTGGCTTTGGTTTACTGATGTCGTTACACAGATCATCCGAAATCTATATGTGATGTGTAGAGAATGAAGTTGAAGCTGGAATGAGCTATTTCTTGCACAGGAGGGGGATTGTGAGAACATAGACAGTTTTTTGTCAAAAGTCTAGACGTGTAGTACAAGGAAAACGCGAATGGAATTATTAATGGTGAAAGCGAACGTCAATAACTACTAATGACAGAATCATCGACGTCAGGGTCGAAGTGCAAAATTATACGTTTTAAACTTGTTGCATTAGAAAAAAGTAGAGGTTTGTCTGTGTTGATATTCGGGAGGATTCTTTCAAAACTGATGAGTATAATGAGTTTTTGAATTCATTGATTTTTGCAAGTAGCGAAATATAGAATGGGGGAGAAAATATCCGTGTTTCAGGTCGATTTTAAATTTTTATGCATGCGGACAAGGAAAACAGATCATCCGTAAGACAGCGCAGCGCAATCAAGGAAGGACAGGCACTTAAAGTCACGCAGACGAAACTTACGTTAGCCTGGAAATATATTCTCATTGTTGTGGTCCAGCTCAAACGCACCAATAATTGCTCGTGATGTTGTAATTTACAACATTACAACAATGAAAAACAGGCAAAAGAAGATTCCAGTTCACTCATCATCATCATCATTCTTTGTGTCAATGAAGCTGGACTTAAAATACAATTAGAAGTACACCGCATAAAATGGACATCAAATACTCAAACGTGTATAATTACGGGGGCACATAAAATCGCCGCACCGCCGAAAAGGGAATAGTTAGTAGTTCAGTGTTTTAGAGCTTGTTAGTTAGTGAGATAGATCCAAGAAATGGAAGGAGTTGACAAGGGGGTAACACGAGACATTCCACAAGTCTACGTTTTGTACACAGAAAAGCAAACCACTTTGCAAGAGATCCTGAGACACAGTTGAAAAGCAAGTGCTGATTAAGTTTATTCAGACTGGATGGGAAAATATTGGCTTTTGGTAAATTCCAAGTGAATTCATGCGTTTACCGTTGACAATTAGGAACGGAGAATTTAATTCTAATCGTTAGAACATTTTTGCCAATGCTACGGATTCACTCCTTATCTGAACAATGAAGCGGAAAAGTAGATATGAGGCCATGAGACACATCAAAAAGTGGGAAAGAAATACAAATGATAAATCACTGTTGTAATTTTATGCGAGTAATACGACCATATTTTATTTTTCAATCATTTTAAAATGGAAATAGAATGTACTTTAAAATGGATAGTCATAAAGGTAAAAGTTCAAGCCACAGTATTAAAACTACCAGTTGAAGGGGTCCATTTTCTGTTTCTTTTTAGCACGTTCAAGAAACGGGTCAGGCTCTAAGACGCTGATGTCAGCGAGTTTCCTTTGAGTTTGTACTTCTTTCAGGATGTGAAGAACTTTTCTTTCTAAAAGATGCAAATGACAAGAGTGAAAACTTGAATGATTATAAAAGGTTATTATGTTTTTGTGGCTAATGTTAATATTAAAATTGGCGTACATACCATCAACTTTCATTTCTTTAAGCTTCTCCCTTATGTACGCTTCAATATTTGTAAGGAATTGGATGTCCCTTGGCGGCACGATGAACATCAAAGCTAATCCTTTTTGAGTATCTCTCCCTGTTCTACCCACGCGGTGAACGTAGTCTTCTGGCATCGGTACGGAATAGTTTATTACTAGGTCAACAGTTTTGATGTCAAGCCCTAGAGTAAAAGTTCAAAAGGAAATCATCAGTATTCTGAAACATTCCATCCCATACACTTTTGATAACCACAATGACGAATATTTTTTTAACCTCTGCTTGCCACATCAGTCGCTATTAGTGTTGTGACTTGACTCGACTTAAAATCCGACAAGGCCTTAAGTCGTGACTGTTGATCCAGATTAGAATTCAAAGAAACATTTGTAAACCCCATCGTGGTCAGAAGTATAGAAAGTACTTGACATTCTCTGCAATAACAAGTTAATGCAAATACCAATTAAATATTTATAAGTGGCAACATTTACATACATACTAGTTACATGCTTGGTAAAAATCTTAATTACCGACACGTCGTAGCAAATATAATCATGGAACGAATATTTGGAGGGGAGTTGTCATCTCTTATTGATCGTAATATTTCCATTAGATATCCATCTTTGAAGTCCCTTGCACAAACGATGTATTTCTGAGCAAGGTTTTGATTCCATAAAAGGGGTCTCGAAGGATTGGTTTTAGTGTCGCCTGTTATCTCCGATATATCTGGTGCGTCTGCAGACTCCTCGTCTTGATAATTGTATACGAAGGGCTAATAATAAAGTGAAGGGATAGTATTAAATAGTCAAATCGCGAAGTTGATCCTATTAATTACATTAACAGTTATAGTTATTTATTTACCTCATCGGATTTTCCAGAATAGTCGAGCATCATGGTTTTCATGCCTTGGTGGTCAGCAATTGTTGCACTGAAAAAGAGGGTTTGTTTATTCTTCGGCATAAACGCTTTGATATATTGTAACTGCTCTTCGAACTGTGTTTCAGAGTTTATGGAGCACAGTAGTCTATCAGCTTCGTCAAGGACTAAAAACCGAATGTTTTTAAAAACTCTTCTCAAACCATCATCTCCGTTTTCCAAAAGATCTACAAGCCTGTTATTCAAAAGTGAAAATAATAAACACCTTGTAAAATTATTTCTCTTAGGAGGG
>JAHZMX010001954.1:0-13908 GCA_027743895.1 Seira musarum | reverse complement strand
AAAAAAGACTTTCTCATTTCCTTCTCTTCCACTCAAGCTCCACATTTTCTAAATAGCTGTTTCACCTTATTACGATAACTCCTTCATTTTGAATAATAATCTCAAATGAATAATGAAACTCTATTTACATAGAAGCATGTATGTAGGTAGCTTGCTACCTAAGGACACGAGGTCCAGTCCAACCATACACACTCTCACTCACTCACATAATATAATTTTTCCTTGACACTTGTTCAAGTTCCGGCCAACCAAAACGAAAAAAAGAGGTAAAAGAAAAATTGAATCGTACAAACAGTTTTCTTTTATCCTTCACAAAAGAAAATTGGCCCATGAGCTGAAGCTGTTTTTGTGGAGTGTGAGTGAGTCTCTGGAACAGGAGAAAATAAATGGGAAAACGGAATGAATAACAATAATAATTTAGTTTTGTGTGCTCCACACTAAGAAATTTTTTTTCGGTCAATTTGGAAGCGTGATAAATGTGGTGGAAAGGCTTGACATGAGCAAGTTACACAAGACATCAGTCATTCATGTGATTAAGCTTTACGGAGCGTAAAGAGGGAAAGAGATGCCGGACACACGACAACACCAAAAATGAGCAGAGAGGGTTTCAGACCAAAGGGTTGAGTAATGAAATGAACGAGAACTAAACATATGCATAGGGCATTGAGCGTGTAGCATTGAATGGCTCATGGTTTTATTTTTTTGATAAGATTGTTGGTTTTTCGAAATGGCCATCTTGAAAGATTAGGTAAGTAGTCGTGTAGTAGTGAAAAGGAACTGTATGAGTGACCCAGCACAAGCTCGAAATGAATGAGGTTAATTATGCATCCGGGCATTAAGATTGAAGATAAGCAATCACTACATAGGAATAAGCTTGTTCTTGTGGATGGGATTGGAGTAGTAAAAGCCACAGGTTAACTTTACGGGGCATTCTGTACATGTCACCACACACTACAGCTTCTTTTGTTGGAGAAAATTTTCTTTCGCTCTCCTAATCTTACTTAATTTACTGAATAGTTCTTTCATGAACTCTCCCGTGAAGTTTTTATTCCAAAAAGAATTTTTTTAACGAGCTCATATACTTAACCTAAATAATTTTTTGTAGGGTATACAGTACACAATGAAATGATAAGTTGTTGATGAATGATAAAAGCTAAATTAAATCGGTCAATCAAAAATATAAAATAAACATGTAAAATGAAGTAGTAAAATGTCAAGCCGTTATGAAAAGGAATTGTAAGAATCCATCAGTATTTCCTCCACCATAATGAGAAGAAAATTTAATGTAGAAAAAACCTTAATGAAGTTTGTTTTTCTTCAGTTCCGCTGCAGAGAAATTGGGAGCAAATGTAAGCAATTTATTTTGGATTGTTAGCTTTCACGTTTCAAACATTAAAAGCCCATTTGTTTTCGCGTGATTCATTAGACTACCATAAATCTGATTGAATAGAGCCTCGGTTTTTTCTATAGCTTCCACTTTATTACTTCATGGCCTTCTTGCCAGAATTAACTGGAATGCTGTATAATTGATTAGATTGGAATATAATGAGCTTATATGCATAGGAAAACCTCCAAGAATTTTTTCAAACAAGATTTAGCAATTCACATTTTCTAAAGGACTTTTATGACTGTATTTTTTGCGAAATAATAAAATAAACGATATGCTCATTAAGGAACATTTTTTACGACGAGCGATTGTGGTTTTGATTTCCTGTTGAAAATATGAATAATGGGTGGATTGGCAAGTAGAAGTTGTAAATTTCTCTCGAGTGCTTTATTTTCAGTTAATTTTCTAAGCCTTCCACTATGCAGTAATTGAAAATAAAGTAGGCTGTCGTGTTTTTGTGAGAGCAANTATTTTTTGCGAAATAATAAAATAAACGATATGCTCATTAAGGAACATTTTTTACGACGAGCGATTGTGGTTTTGATTTCCTGTTGAAAATATGAATAATGGATGGATTGGCAAGTAGAAGTTGTAAATTTCTCTCGAGTGCTTTATTTTCAGTTAATTTTCTAAGCCTTCCACTATGCAGTAATTGAAAATAAAGTAGGCTGTCGTGTTTTTGTGAGAGCAAGTTATACAAGTCAGAAAAATGAATTTTCACTTTTACAAGCTTGGAAAACGACACGACACGGAATAATTTCTGAATTTTTATGAGCCACCACCAACAACGTGGAAAAGGGCAGTGAAAAGGTAGAGGTGGTTCCAGAACAGATTTCTTTAACCCTTTTCCTTGCCTTTCCTCGAATGAGGTAGTAATGGAGTAATGAAATTAGAGAAAAAAGTAGTAAACATAATCACCCACTGCTTCTTCATTTTCTCTCATGCAAATAAATCAAGTGAAGAAAGTACGTAAGCTTTTCACTCTAATCCATAAACATGTTGTGTCAAAAACTTGTAAGAGAAATTGTACATAATATCACGTGCGTCTTAAAGCAAAAAGAGTTTGCAGGAAAGAGTGAGAGGGTGCTCCGTCTCCGTCAAAAACTATAAAAGGAAGGGAAAATGCATCACAAACTTTATATTATTATTATTATTCCAGTTAGTGCAAAAGTAAAGATTAGTTAAGAAATGCTGTTTCCCAAATGGCATAAGTAGAAAATAGGCTTGTAATTTGCATGAGAAGTCCTCACTTAACGACCTCTCGCTTCTTATTAAGTAAAAAAGGGCAGCTTGTTCGCCTGTTTGTTTGATGAAACGACTCTTGCTCAAAATGAGAGCAATAAATGCATAAGGAAATTAGAGGAGCTTTAGATGATAATTTAATTATTCGGGAGTGTGCCAAAGGAGTAAAGTAAATGCTTTTTCACAGAATTACTACAAGTCGTTTTCCAACTTGCCAAATCCAATTGAGAAATGGAGGGTGACAACCTAAACATTTCATTCCACTTAAGATCCTTTTGATATTTTGTTAAATAGTTCTCTAGAATAATATTTTCCTGGCCTTCCATGTCTTATCCCAATTTCTTAAAAAAAAAGAGATAAATGACTTGATTGCACCTAAAATTATGGATATTTCTATGCTCGTTAGCTTCAATTGCTTATTGCAGCAGTGGCTGTTAACCTTTCTGATTCATGATAATGATGTGCGGCAATTCCACTTCTCCAGCCAATTTTCGACACACTAAAACCTCCCAACTATAAATGTGTATGTCTCACAGTTTAAACCATAACCACAAAGCAATGATATTATTACGCTTTTACGATCTCATTTTTCATCCGACAAACGAAAAAAAAAATGAGAAGGGAAACAAAAAAGCCGTCTACGATTACCTCCCTTTATCTTTACTACTGTGTGGCCAAACCGGGCGTTCAGGCTCCTGTAGTAGGAAGTATATTGTTATTGTTGTGGATTGATTTAGAAAACCATAATTTCTCCCAAAAACCTTATTCTTTTCAAATTACTCTGCAGTAAAATGAGAGAGGTCTATATCATTTTATTTATCGGGCACACACATACCCACTCTATTTATTGCTGTCGCCGCGGCATTTTTTCCTCTGTAACTTCTCCCATTTCATAAAATCCCTAATTTTCATATATTTTTCCCCGAATGATTTCCCTATTTTTCTTCACCTGTCCAATTCATTCATTTCCCTAATAAATCGTACATCAGTTTTAGAACAAAGACATGCATAACATGCAATAATGAAATGAGTAAGAAACTAGTAGATTTTTCATCAGAAAAATAAAATTGTAAATCGACATCAACCCAGATGCTACCTGAGTTGATTGCGTGCATACTTACTTGTTTTATATAAAATGGTTTCAACGCGTAGCATGACTTTTACTATTTTATTGAGGCTTCATTGAGGGGAGTCTTTAAGGAACGAGTTATTTTTAACAGAAAAAATATGGTTATTGTTGCACCAACAGAGGAGAGCGATTACATAAATACCAGATATTTATTGTATTACATAGCTGCCTACAACCAGAGTAATTTCTCGTTTAAGGCAAGAAACCTTGCTAATGTTTTTTGCTGCGGTCGTTGTAGACTAAGTCGTTTGAAAATGGGTAAGGTAAGTTCGATAAAATTATTAGAATTATTATTGTACTGTTATTAGAATTCATACGTAATTTTGTAAAACTAGTTGGATATTTGTGACGGTTTTGGGTTTATTTTTATTTTTTGCAATGGACTGGGCTGGACATCCTCAATGATATGTCGTGTCCAATAAAATATAATGTTTATTTCACTGGCGTTTCTTAGTATGTTTCGAGCTAATAAAGTAAAACCTTATTTCCTTCATGAGGAGTTATATGAAAGCTAGTGAAAAGTTTTTGATTAATAAGCTGTAAGAAGAGAACAGTGCATTTTTAGAGGAGCTTGGCATGAAAACCAGGTAGCAGCCGCCGCTCGGTGCTTATCAACACGCCAAATCTCATTTGAAGCCGGTGTGCAATTTAAGAGGAATAATAATTATCCGACAATCAAAACTAGTTCGGCGATTGAGAAGAAGGGAGAAAGAGAGTGCAATGCAGTTGTCGTTCCGATACACTTTTCATATGTTAAAGGGAAAATGAATGAAATTAGATGGGCTTTTAATCATTAGCTGAGCTCCTGTGCTAAAATACAGTAATTTCAATCAGGTAATTTGGCTACACTAAAATGACTAGCACCAGAAAGTTGGATACACTGACTGAGCTAAAGTTTAATTCACAATGCGATTGTTCAACTGTAGAGAGTACGGAGAAACCCGTTTTGAATACTAATTTGCATTAGCCACGTACAAGTTTAAAAGTCTGGAATAAATGGGTGATATGATGTATGTAATAATAGAAATACGCTCATGGGTCTTGGTCATTTTTTCTCATATTAAATAGCAATAATAATAATTACAGTTGCGGGGAAGGAGAACACAAAAACATTTAATCAGTCCCATTAAAAACGAATTATGAACATGATAATATTTATTTTTATATTGTATTTGCTTTCTGTAATTCTTGAGGAGACGAGGAGAAATTAAGAGGAAAACGGATTGTGTGTTGGTGGGTCCGCCTTTTATGAGAAAATAATGGACTCAAATGAATTCATGAGTTTTTCGTTAGAATACAAAATAAAAGTGTTATCAAGATTTTTAGCGTCGCTCGAGAGGAAAATGTACCACGGAAGGAATTATATATGCTCTGGAGACCCACAACAGACTTTTTTCTGTTTGTTCGTGATTTCCGTAAGGAACTATTAATAAAGAAGCAATTTAGCAGTGACCTCCCTTTCCAATGTTTTTTAATAAAAAATTATGCACAAAAAGTTGAATGCTTTCTTGGCATGCACAAGGAAAGTCATGCAAGATTTAAGCGAAACATATTGCATTAATTAGAGAAACGACCGTCGTCGTCTGCAAAAAATTCCAAATTCAATTCCTTCCTTCCTTATTCCCTTGTCTCTGATGCTTTATTTGCTGTTGTGATTGATGAGGGAAATAAATTTTTACAATAATGCATAATTGAAAAAAAATGTTGCATTCTAATGTCATTCCCATCTCCTCCACTAGCTGCACTGCCACCACCGCCTGGAGAAGGTGCTGGACTGCTTGTGGTACCATCGTCCAAACACTGCTCATTATGATCATGATCCGAACCGTTTAGCAATCCATCACCGCCACCAAAATCAGATGACGTATCTGATGCTGCAGAACTAGAACGGAGTTTCGCCATGCTCCCACCTCCTCCGCTAGTGTTTCCTATGAAAACTCCTGATTCGTCTGGAATTGAGTCGCCTTCAAGAAAATTATTGTAACAACAAAACAATTTCAATGTAAGAAAAAAAAACTAGCTAAAAAGTAAATACCTAAGTACAGATTAGTATTTCTACGCTAGTTTGAAACATTTCATTTGGCTTTCTCCGTTCATGTAAAATTAACGAATGATGAATAATGACACGTTCTTATTTTCTCGTTGACGGTATCACTTCTTCTTGTTTCCCCTTGGTTGCTCGTTGTCGTCATCGTCGTGCGTGTGGCATTTTTATAACATTTTTCTCCCCATTTAGATTCCCATTAAAAACAAAAAAGCAAAAATAATTCGCTCCCAGTTCCCTCTCGCCCAAGTATAGTTAGGGTACCTGACCCTCCTCATATATTTTTTTTTGCCATAATCCAAAAAAATTGTAAAAATGAGAGATAAAGTTTGATACAACATAAAAACGGTAATGAACATGTTGAGTTTTTTTTCTGTAGATGTAATTTAGCAATTCACTATGCATTCAAAACTATTTGTTGCTTTCGCCATTACTACTTTCATTATATTGTTTTTTACGATGTGAGTTTCTTATCTGTGTCCTGGATCTTAATTATATTTTTCAATTGTTTTTTATGTTCCTCTCAGAAAAAAACCAATTTACTCTACAATATTTCCTAGCCTAGGGTGCTTGCCACCAACACGTCTCTCTCGCTTTTCGCCAGGAATTATTGTAGCAAGGGGAAATATGATCTAATGCTCACTTGTCGTCATTTTTCTGAGTTTTGTGTAGCAGTTGTCGTTTTACACAATAAGATAAAAGAATTCCGAATACGGAAAAAGAGGAGCCCCTTCACTCACCTCTCATGCAAACCATGCTTTTCATATTTCCCCAAATGTTTCATGTTCCCAACACATTCTTACCCCTGGACAACCTCACAAAATTATAATAATCATGATAGCATGAGAGGCCTAAATTTTCATTAATTTTTTTTGCGACTGTACACTGTACAGTATCATTTCGTGGTTTCATTGCGGTAGAGTAAGATAAGTATAGGGGATCTAGCAAGATAAGCCATACTAATTTAACCGTGTTGAGTACATTAGATGTTCGTGTTTGTTCAGATTGACACGAACTTATCATAAAACTGGTAATTACGGATGTTGATGCATGTACGTGCATATTCAGTGCATGGATTAAGATGAAATTACATCAAGTTGTGTGTGTGACTACTTTATTAATTTTTTATTTCGGGAACATGAACATATCAAAAGTTGTTTGATGATATCTAGATTAATTTACCTAGAACAATTTCAGCTTCCTCTCCTCATCGACCGCAGTTATTAATTTTCTGGAGAATTTCTCTTTTCCAAATTTATACATGGAAAAGATCTGGGAGAAGCTTAAATAATTGTTCCGCGCTTGTGACAACTTTTTCCCTTGATTTGGAAACTAATAATGGCACTTCATCAAATTACAAGAAAAGCTTAAGGATAATGGTTTTAATAGGGAAAATATTATTCATGCCCCATTTCCGTTCCCCATAACTCCTTTCACATTGCATTTTGTATGTCGTTCAAAAATCCCGAGCATAAAATGCGGAGAACGCATTGAAGCATGTGACGTGCAACAGAGTGGGTGTAATAATCCAGAAAGGAATAATAAAATGCTTTTGTATGCATCATGGATCATGACACATCACCCATTCCGCTTGACACTTTATGAAGGAAGGAAGGCAAGGGCGAAGTGTGTTTGCCAAATGAAGCGTATCCCTTTTATTTTATTCTCTTGTCTGAACTACTCTTTATATTTGTATAAATGTACATTGTGAATTTTACTAAAATTTTTCATGGAACACTGATCATGTTTAGTTTGATTAAGTAGTGATTACCAAGAAAAAACAGTTTTTTTTGTAACTCAAGAGGCAATAATATTCAAATAAGATATAAAACATTAAATACTATGCTTATAAGGACTTGCTTCTCCTGTCAAATGAAAAAGGAAACAATGGAAAACAAGATTTAACAATATTTACAAGGTTATATGTATTTTCTAATACGATCAGTAAAAGAGAATTTACTCACGTCACGAGCATCTTATTGCTAAAACTGTTTCTTTTGATGCCAACAACATTCATTCAGAGTACATGAGTGAGAGATGATAATCACGAGTAAAGATGAAACAAAAACTTTTGATTTGATAAAAGTAAAAAAAAAAAATTGTGATAAGAAAAAGGTTTTGATGGCTGACAAAATCATAAGCATTGGTAGAGCAGAAATTGTGATAAAAATATGAGATAACGTTTTTTATGAGTATAGCTTCTCAGTTCCTTACACGCTTACAAATTTTTCAGACTACTGCCATTAGCATCCCTTCAAGGTAGCAATAATAATAGCAATGCTTTTAACAATAATTATGCCACCTGACTTTATTATTTCCTCCTCAATTTTACTATCAAAACGATAAGAATCTAGAAGGCAACGGCAACACCACCTCACCCGTCCCGACACATGCTGTACATTCATAAAACCCCTGTCCGTAAACCATGCTTCCAACTTAATTAATGCATCTTTAATTAGCAGCTCATTAGGGAGCAACGGGAGTTTTTTTACTCGTGTTTTGGGGAGCATGCCGATCGACCGACCGACCACAACAACAGCAACAAGATTTGAGCGGAGATGACCATGAGCGATACATGAACCCATCAAGATTTTTTTTTCTCATGTCGTGACTAATAATAAACAATAATTTCTCAATCAGTCTTCCAATTTAAAAGTATCGAGTGTGCTCTTTGTGGTTCGCAGTGGGAGACTATGTCTTGTTCTTGTCTTGACGTAATTTTCACTGTATTTTCATTTTGAGTAACATTCATGTAATCTTTTGTGAAATATGATTTTTTAAAGAGATAATTCATACCAGAAGCAGTTTCCCCTTTGATTCTGCGCTTGAGTCCGCGTCTAAGCCCGGAGTCAGTAGCTTCCCCTCCACGTCTCTGATTACTATTGTTGAGATGGTTCTGAGATGTGGGTTGATCTGAGAACTCCATTGCACCTGAGTGATGATGATGTGAGGAATGAAGATGATGAAGTTGTTGCTCGTAATGATAGTCAGCACTGCCTGACAGCGATGGTGGACCACTACCATCGCTAAAGTTATGCTCGCTCCCGTCACCTCCACTGTGACATCCAGGAGGAACGTAGATGCTTGCTCCGAGAACACTAGCGCGTAACTTACTATTCGCACTACTTCCACCACCACCACCACCGTTCATCATGTGACTACTGAGGAAATGATGATGATTCAAATGATTTGAGTCATTGTTATTATTCAAATGTGCGAGAGGATGGTGAGGCGGAAACGGTGAGTGCAAATTATGAAAATGATTTCGACTATTTCTCTGCTGCTCTGCTTTAAGTCCTAGAATAGCGTCGATTGAGTGCGAACCGGAAATTGTGTTGGCGAGAGTGGTGTTCACTGAAGATGATGATGATGTGGATGAGGAAGATGAAGAGGGAGATGTGATTCCTCCACCTGCTCCTCCTAAATTTGAAGTTGGTGAGGTATTTGGTGGACTGGAAAGCGACACTTTTACTACTCCTGTTTTTAAGTCTGGTTCACGTTCAGCCACTGCTGGGCTGTTTCCACTATTATCTACCGCCATAATTTGCTCTACTCAACTATATTATCGCGTTGAGTTCACTTTCACTGTGAACACTTTTCCAAACAGAAATCAAATTTAGTTAGCACTAAAATACTCCACAATAAAACAATTTTTCATGCAAAGGGTCAACAGTTTACGGAAAACATTACTTTCTCCATTAGCTATTTACTAAATAAATGTCCCCATTAGATTTTTACTTGAGTGATTTCTTCATGGCTAATAAGTTAAAAGCCAATTTACTAAAAACATTTTTCTCTCAGATTCAGTTCGAGCAATAATAATACATTTGCCCAGAAAAAAATGCAGACCGAAAAGGAGATGCGGTGTTTTGAGAGTACCCGTTTTTACTTTGTTCTCTCCGCTTTTTGGGTTTTGCGTTCGCAAACCAAGTTTTTCATAAGCCGGCCCTCTTGAGAAGAGTGATATGATGTGGACGAAGGAGCACGCATCAAAAGTCCAAACGAAATGTAAAGGAAAGCCTTAAAATTTTTGCTCTCCGTTTCCCCATGCTCTTATGCTTGTCCGCTTTTGGCTTCAGAAGAAGTAAAGCATCTTTATAGTTAGTTTTGCTGCATGAGCATGTGAGTCAGTGAGTGCGAGTGTTTTTTGTTGTGTTATTCCATCCTATTATTTCATATACGGGGTAATGGAAAAGGTGGCGAAGAATAAAAGAGGTTTTTGTAGGAACTCACTTTTACAGAATAACAGGCAATAAGCGCAATGCTTTGATCTGCTCAGAAAAGGAAAGCACTTGAGAGCGAGAAAGAGAGCTTTGTAATAAAATTGACTATGCAATAAATGGTTTGAAGCCCGGCTAGAGGCGGAGCAAGTATGAGATTAACGCTTTGTTATTCGCCAGCCTTTTATGCGCCGAACCCTCTCGTTCATCCTCATGCAACAAAAAAATCTCATCTCTCTACTTTACTACCATTTACTACACAAGGGAAATGTATTAAAATCCTCTTCAATTTCTGAAAAAAAAACACAAAGAGCAAAAGCTACTACTACCAACTACTACAGAACGGCGATGATGATGATTTTGAGGAAGAAGATTGCATTGCTTGAGCCCGTACAAAAGGCTCTTGTTTTAAGCTTTTCGTAAAAGAATGAGGAAAGTAAGTAAGTGGTGGAAGAAGACAAAATTGGAATCTGCTTTTGCTCGCACTTTTTCCTTTCTTGTTTACTAAATGGCTGTCTGAAAAACAGTGGGGGCTTGAGCTTCAAAGGCTAATTTAGTCAGTTACGTCTTCATCTGCCTTTTTAAAGTTTAAGAGACCTCTTGAGAGTCTCCTCGACTGGTTTTGCCAGTGATGAGCATACACGAGTAGAGTAAAGGCCATCATGAAGAAGCATTCTCTCCCAGATAAAAAAAATAAATCACGAAAGGAAACAATATTACACAATTTTCATGTTAGCTTGCTTACCTTGCTTGCTTGGCTTGACCATGAATCCGTGTCACGAGATGGATGAAGACGTGTTGATCTCTTTACTGATTATCATATTCATTTTCATTCTCCCTCTTCCCGGCTTACATAACATGAAAATGATGATATTATTAATATAGTTTAGTTTTAGTTGTGTCTCCATTCCATGAAATACTGTCACAATTTTTTTGTGAGAAGGTAGTAGTGTTGTAATCCTTAATGCGAAGTTATCCCGGTTTCCCCCTCTTCTTGCATCTCTTCTGCATTTTTTGCTTGGGCGAGCATGGCGAATTTTGTGTGGATTAGAGACACCTTTCCTCTTTCAGAAACGCATGAAAAGAACTATTTAAGCTCGTGGTTTTTTTGTGTGTCAGCTTTGGGAACAAGAACAATACGTACTTTCACTCTTTCTTTTTATGCTCTTCTGGATACTGGAGTATTGGTCTTTTCAGAATCGCTCAACCAATCATATTGGATAAAGAAGCCTAGATTTTTACCTGGTTTCATGAATTTGGTAATGTATAAAATAAAAGATTTTTTTGTATTATAAAGCTGGTCCGTGAAAAACAGAAATTCCATAATACAGCACATTCCGTTTCATATATGATATGATAATTTGAAGATTTCTGG
Organism: Seira musarum; assembly: GCA_027743895.1. Classification (NCBI taxonomy): domain Eukaryota; kingdom Metazoa; phylum Arthropoda; class Collembola; order Entomobryomorpha; family Entomobryidae; genus Seira; species Seira musarum. The sequence goes on along the minus strand of JAHZMX010001954.1, from coordinate 2,511 downwards.
AAGCCATTATGAAAATACTTCATGCAAAAATACATATCGTGATAGGACTTTAGGACAGGAATGAAGTAGGGTAATGACAGACATTCCACGATGTAGAAGGCTGGACAAAATTGATTTATTTTATTTTTATTAAGTAACAGACTTTTGGCTTGGTATGTAGGTAAAACGGCATGAAACACAGGATTTGCATGACATTTGACCTCGCCTAATAGGCATAAAATATTTCCGTCATATTTATTGCACCTATTTCACTTAAGCACATGAAACATTATTATCCTAAAATTTATCCTTTAAAAGTCGTTAATGACTAGAAAGAATTTATAAATATGTATTTACTCACGGCAAAACAAAAAGAATGTGATTTTTGTTTTGGCACCTAATGTGTTTTTCGTGTTCCCAATACCCATCTTTGGGATACCTTTATACTTTACCATTTCACCTATTACTGCATGTTGATGAGATGTTTTTGGGTGACAAAAACGTGCACAAATCATAATGCTCGCGTAATCCTCCTGGACAAACATACATACTTTAGTGTCATTATCACTTCGCCCATTCGACCATAGTAATTACATAAGTAAACACTATTAGGCGAGATAGTTTGTCTTAATATGTCGCCACTTTCCACTTTGTACTTTCTACCGCTCCCCATAAATCATTTTTAGGTTTAGGAAGAAATATTTGTTTTCTAAAAAACCGCTATAAGTCAAACCCTTTAAAGAGAGTCATTTGAAAATTAACTCAATTTTCCAACCAATTTCATAAAAATTTGATAATGAAGGCTCTCTTCTATGAAAAAAATTTCATTGTATTTAATCAAATTATGTAAAAATGTAATCGGGAGTTGTATAAGAATTGGTGAATGAAGTCACCAAGCCAAGCTGTCGATCTCAAGTAAATTGTGTGCCAAATTGCCACTTATTCGTCCGCCCTCATTCTCCCTTTTTTGTTAGTCAAGTGGGCCAAAATAGAAATGTACATATTCAAATTCAGAATTTATTATGATTTACTCCGCAATATTCACTCCGGAGGCAATAATGATTTTTGTTTGTTAATCGCAGTTAAACAAGATTTTGTGTCGTTTGTCCCCACAAATACAATTTTGTCACACTTGGATTTTACGACAAAGTTAGACATAATATTATTGTGAAATCCTGATAATTTTTATCATCAAAAGCTACATCATAAAAAAAAGAATACCACACCCCACACACATATGTATAAAAAAAACTCTTGATTTCACCGCTGTGACAGTGTTGTGCATTTCTTTTGAATGAAAGCAGGTCGCCTAGTCTGCTAATATGATTTTTCAACCACCCTGGAAATCAACATCTGTCACTTTTATACCTATTCAATCTCCCCATTTTGCATACTTCTATTTAGCTATTTTTATTGCTACTTGTTATTCGTATTTGTAGATAAAAAAGACTTCCCATGTGCCTTTCATCATTCGAGGTAATTACCTGCATTCATTCATTATTGTCATTGTCATCTTGAATTACATCGACTATACATACTTTGCTGTGTTGTATTGAATCGAATTTATCTTGCAAATCAATCTGTTTTGTAGTTGATAAAACTAGGGCCACCATTTTTACTGTCCTAATGAGGAAAGATTTTTAATAATGCAGCATAATTGAGTACTTCAAAAGTATATGAGTTGAGAACCTTTTGCCACCCATTCGATTTAACTAAGGACTGAAAATTAGTGGAAACTATTTATTGGAGATGGGTTAGAATTTTTTAGGTAGTCATAATTGGACATATTTACGAAACATATTATCGAATAAAAACTGCCACTACCAACCTCATTCGCTCTACTCCTAAATTCTTTTTTCCTTTGCGAAGCAAACCCTCATAAAAATAACAAAGTGAGAAATAGCCAATTAGGTGATAACAAGAATGGAATCTAATTATATCATAAACCAAATTTAAAATTCAGGAGTAATGCTAAATGCAGCAGAAGAATCATAAAACATTTCCGAAAGACACTTGTTACAACAAATCTAGCAATACTGGGCAATAATTCTTTCCTATCTCACTCGTTGCTTACTACATTGAAACGTATTTAATGAATAAATTAAACTGTGAGATATCCAGCTTGAGATGTAAATTGGAAGAGAAAAGTAATTTTTATACAATCAAAGTTGAAGAAATTATAAAATACTGTGTAAGGTGCCCAAGAGATGAAGTATCAGATAGCTTTATTTTAGCAATTAGGGCGATTTTGTAAGCAAACATAATGTATCGGTGTTAATCAACGGAAAAAAAATTTCCACACGGCTTATTGCTGGTTATCACAATTTAGCAACTTTCGTTTGAACCATAACCACTACAGTTACAGATAGAGAGGACTGAAGCTTCATTTGTTTTGTTACAATTTCCCCCATATTGATATGAAGTGAAATGTTACATGCACCTACTTCTTAGCAAACATCTTACTTTCCATTTCCGTCGTATACAGTTTTGTAAGCACATATTGAGGTTGGTAGTAACCCTTTTTTCTTACAT
>JAHZMX010001953.1:0-11228 GCA_027743895.1 Seira musarum | reverse complement strand
CCTACGTATGACAAGTCATAAATCAAAAGTTGAGTAATCCCTAATGATTTGTACAGATGGATAAGTGACCCAACGGTTGTGAACGCTTTCTACTCGTCAACATATAACTCCATAAGTAAGTCAATATTTGCTTTATTTTTAGATGGCAAACATGAATTAGAATGAAAGTGTGCTCAGAGACTGACAATTGACAATTGAAACTCGCTAATTTGCTAAACTAACACGTTTGTTTTTGTCATTGTTCTGTGAATATAGCATTTCCTGGTGGTATCCTACAGCCTCCGTTTTACTTTACAGGAAAACCAATTCAGTGAGTTCTAAACATTTTGAACTTTTCAAATTCATGAATTGAGGCGAACAAACGAATTAAATTAATGATATCATTTATCCGCAGGGCTTTGAATTACGGTGCTATTGGGATGGTCATTGGTCATGAGATTTCACATGGATTTGATGATCGCGTAATTTTTCATGGATCAAAGTTAAAATAGGTATACATTTAGGATCGTACAAGAAATTATCTCGAATTTTTGCTATGCTTAGGGCCGTCAAAGTGATGGTGATGGAGATCTCGTTGACTGGTGGGATGAAGAGACAGTTAAGCAATACACTGAACGGGCACGATGTTTCGTGAATCAATACGGAAATTATACTGCGGAAGAGGCTGACGGAATGAATGTAAGTCGATAAACTTTTCAATTTCAGTATTCACTTGCAAAGATTTCATCGATCCGATTGCAAATTTTTGTATTGAATTTCAGTTGTGGAGTACTCTCCGGAGCAACTGTTTTTCATCGCATTTTCTCAAGTAACCCCAAACCCAGCAATAAAATGATTTTTTTATGGAATATTTGTTAGGGATTCTTAATTATTTTGTATTGTAGATTTGGTGCGGTGCTTACACTAAACAAGGAATGGAAAGTCAAATAAAAACTGGTGTTCACAGTCCAAATAGATTTAGGGTCCGAGGGGTTCTTCAAAATTCCTTCGAATTCGCAGAAACATGGAATTGTCCCAGTCCGAACGAAAAATCAAGTTGTAGAATATGGTAGCATTTTAGAAGTCAAAGCGTTTTTCTTTTGGGAGACTTAAGCATTTACATTTGCGCTTCTGTGATAGATAGTATAAAATGTAAAAAATTTGTAAATACACAGTTAGTTGTTGTAAAAAGTACAAGTCTACTTCAACGATACATACATGTTCAGTCTTAATAAAATAGAATTGCCGTCAGACCGTCGTCCACTTTTACTTTCCAGCAGTAAATTACTATCTGAACTTGCCTTACTTGTTGCAAAAAACGGACCTGTAAAAAACGGAGTATATCCTGGCGTCCCTAGGACAAGTTAAAATTGCAAAGCGTCTTCGAAATTGCATCTATCTGCTTCATAAAATGTTCACAAGTATATCAATATTACAGTGTTCTAGTTCTACTCATATTTCAATTAGCTATTAATATCATCAAAACCACATTTGTACATCAGTATTGGGTGATAAATTGAAAAATAGCGTTACGTTGTTAAAAATCCCTCATGCGTGACAGAAACATGTCCACAAAAATGAAAGTTTTCTCGAATCTCGGCTCGAATATCGTTGTTAGTTATCACCAACCCGCCAGACTGAATAAGATAACAAAATGTATCCGTAGGTATTCATTGTACGTACAGTGTTTGCAAAATCAAATTCCGTCATAATATTTTGGAAAACGTTTGTCGAAAAAATTTTAATGTTAAAATATTAAGCGCAGGTAAGTGTGATGTGTGGAAAAGGAAGTTAATTAAAGAAAACTACTGACTACAATCCGGGTGATTAAGGGCATCCAATATTGATGTTAAGGTTGAAGATTTCAATTAATTATTTTACCCTATTTAGGCACATCATGTGACGGGGGAAATTCCCAATGAATTTACAAGTACATATTTAAGTGAAAACAAAGTTACAACAATCAAATCACTTTTTAAAAAAATTAGATCGCCTTCTTTCTTTAAATGCCCTTTACTTGAAAAACATAAAAGATGATGATGCTTTTGCTTTTCGTCCCATTAAATTTAGCACCCTTTTGTTCGATGCACAATACATACAAGAATGAAGACAAAGTATGCATGCAACCATGAAATAAGGTTGGCTTGATCAAACTAATTCGGTTTTTGCACTTTAGTTTAATCTTCATGAATCAAGGTACATTGTAATTGTTTTTGTTGAAGTTGTGATCTGTATCCCATCGTCCCGTGAAGGGCTCTTGATTTTGAATAGCTACTGCGAAAGGTTTTTTTTTAGGCAGGACCGTCTCTGCTTCTTCAGATTTTTCAGTCAAACGAAGTCGAGATTTTTCACCTGTGCACATGTCGCGCATGATGTGTCCAAATATTGATCTAAGGAGTGTGCAATTTTACAGTGTAAATTTTGTCACCACCAAAAAACTTTCAAAGCCAAATCAAGCTCATGTGTAATTCTAATTGTTTATCTGATTCAAAATGAACGTTTATAAAAAGAAAGTAAAAACTGGGGGAATGACTAATCAGTCAGTAGTGATTTGGTGAATGTCTGGGCTAGAGATGAGCTTAATACGCGATTAGCCATGAAGTTCTCTATTTGTAGAAAGATTCTTATTTCATCCCTTATAATTCTCTATTTTTGCCATATTGTGTACGGGAGTGAATCTTTTTCTAGAAAATCCTTGAAAAATGGATCAATTTCAAAAGGTAATACATAAATCATAATCACGAAGAAATTATTTTTAATAAGTTCTCTAAATTGCTTGTACTCCAGTTCATAAAAAGCAAAAGTCGGTCGTGCCTGTATCCTCACACTCACTGAAGGCTGAACGGCGACAGCTTAGTGACGACTCAAGGACCCTTTTAACGACAATTTTAAACGCGAGTGGAGTTTTGGGTTTGGGTTTTCTATGGATCAAGGAAATCACTGCAGGTAAGCCGTCCATTTACACGGAAAATATTTATTTCGTTGTTGAATTATCGAGTCTCTAAATTGATAATTATCAAAACAGCGCTGGGGACACCAATTTTGGCTCCTGTATTGATGCCCCCTTTGTTCGCAATCGCAATTGGTGTGTTATTTTTCCCCAACATTGGCAGAGTCATCGAATCAATTTTATTTCCTATGAGCCCTGACTCGTTTTCACAGTTTATGTCATGAATACCATGATTTTCTGGGGACTGGTAAAGTGGAAGGTTAAGTCGTTGTTATTATATTATTAAGAGAAAAGAAACAAGGTAGCAAAAACTATTTTGTGATACATCAACACAATTTTTTATTTATTTATTATTCAACTTTAAACAGATAGTTTTTTTATATCCATCACCATTCAAACACAAACCATATTTTGCCTTTAAAATACAGCGATAACTTTCCATTATGCTACGCTTATTATAATTAGGTAAATTATTAAAATTATAACTGGGAATATGTAAGCAATAAACTAAATGTAACTAAATATATTGTATTCACATTTTTTTGACGAAATAAAAATGTTTCCTCATTTATATCGCGTTGCAATTATTACTTATTTATAAAGATACATTTGGTTATACATTCAAAGGTATTATGCATTGCAGGACAAAGTTGTTGCGTTTTTGGTCACACAATAATGTCACTTTTTTATCATGGAGGAACAAGAAGTCATTTTCCTTTAAATTCATCAAATAGATTTCGATGCTCTGGGAATTGCGCTTGCTAATTCAATTTGGTGGAAAACTAAACGCAACGTCATATTTCATTGTTAAGTTACAAGTCAATCTCTTTCTACTTCAACTACAGCCACAAAAAAACTTTATTTGGACTAATTGAACTAGTGTCTAGTTCATAAATTATAGTTCAACTTTTGGTCTTGAAAAATCGTCATATATTTCAGAAAGCAAAATAGCTTTGTGTGATTAATCTTTTATGCAAACTTTCATAAAAATAGTAGATTATTGTTCGAAGCTGAGATTTAAGTTATAATCATTAAAAAAGNTCATTGTTAAGTTACAAGTCAATCTCTTTCTACTTCAACTACAGCCACAAAAAAAACTTCATTTGGACTAATTGAACTAATGTCTAGTTCATAAATTATAGTTCAACTTTTGGTCTTGAAAAATTGTCATATATTTCAGAAAGCAAAATAGCTTTGTGTGATTAATCTTTTATGCAAACTTTCATAAAAATAGTAGATTATTGTTCGAAGCTGAAATTTAAGTTATGATCATTTAAAAAAGTAAATAGGAGAATATGAGTCAAACACAACTTAACTATAATCTGCGTAAACATAAAAACGATTTAAATTAAAGCACACTTGGTATCAGTGATTTAAAGAGTAATCAGGCACAAAGACATGCGTCGATTTTTTAATCATAATTATTTTTAAGGCATACATATTCGATTGACAGTCTAGTTGGCCATTTACGATCAATACGATTTTGGAAGAATGCATTTCTAGAATCAGTATCTTAATTTTTGTAAAACAATGTAAATTTATGATATCATCGAATTTTATCTGCACAACTATATTTACGATAGATTTCTTTCTCGCATGAATCAATTTTTGTACATATACAGCGAATCAATTTGTTTTGAAATGTACAATGAATCGAATCATAATAAAAGTCTTTGATAAAACTATATTACTTAATTACTTCTAATTCATTTTCACTGCGAACTTTTTTTTTTACATTTTGTACAAAATCTCAAAGAGGTATTCACAAAAGTCAGTTTGACGTTTCCTGCATAATTAGAATTAAAAAGCTAAAATTGACTGAATCTACAACAGATTTTAAACAATGGCTAACAAATTAAATTGTTAGAGTGTAATGTAGCAAAAAAAATCTAATCGTAAGTGGCGTGTTTTACAGTTTATTCTGTATATATACTTATCTACAAAAAGGTTAATTTTATCCTAATCTCTCCTCTTTTACGAAAGCGGTGAGCGAATGCAAATTTTCACCTCGCCGTCTCCTAATTTCTTCATGAAGTTCCAGGCTTCAGTCCTCGATTTCGTAGACATGCTGACTCCGTTAATATTCACGATGAGATCCCCCACCTTCATTTCCCCACATTTTTCTGCTGGTCCACCTAATAAGAACAACAAAGTAAATATTTAAGTAATGCTCTATCTAGCTGTTGCCAAACAAGTAGCCTGACAGGAAATAATATAAATAAATTACCAATGAAAATCTTTTTCACAGTCAACGGTTTGTCACCATTGATTGATCCTTTGCCACCCTCCAAGCTGAACCCTAAGCCTGCACCATCCTTGGTTAGGCATGCAGTTCTCAAAGGACCCCATTTGTAGATTGTATCATCATCATTGTCCTGCAGTAAGCTCGATACGCTACCGTTGACCAAGGGTTCAACAGCGCGATCAAGCGTAGCCGAGGTTTCATCGATGGTTTTAAAGCCATTTGAGCTGCGTCCTCTTGACACGACCAAAACAACTTCTGTTCTTGGTGCCTGAAATTAAACAAACCATTTAAATACCTTTTACACAAAATTCTTTTACTCTTTAATAAAATATTATTACTTTTAAAAAACTTACCTTTAGCAAATTAAGTGCTTCCCTGTGAGTCAATCCCTTTGTGTTCTTGCCATTGATCGACAAAATTCTGTCTCCTCGATGAACACGAGCATCTCTGTCAGCAATGCTGCCGGAAATAACTTTATGAACCTGAAAAGATCAAGATGGAAAAAAATAAAGAAGAATCCATCACTTTAAAATCGAGTTGAATTGAATTGCTCTTACAGTGATTTCTTTTGTTTCATAGTCTGCTCCACCGGCGAGCGTAATACCCAAACTTCCTCCAACAAATTCACGATGAAGGATTACAACTGAAACTTCATGTTGAGGGGTTCCTGCCTCCTCCAATGATTGGTTGGCTTCGTCAATCAATTGTTGAAGTTCCTGCAGAATTACATAATAAATCAAATGTGTCAAAGTAATTCTCTGATTAGCACCAGAGTCAAAGTTGAGGTATTCCACGATATAATACAGTTACGTCCTCATTTAATAGTAAAAATGACATCACATTTTCATACTAAATTGTCTTTATTCATTCGATAGGTTACATCATGACAAGAAAAGGAGGAAATAAACGTATATGTTTCTCAATCCTCTTTTGCCTGCCTACTTTTTATGAATCGTTTTTATTTCATTTCAGCACATTTATCGGTCTAAAGAGAATTCAGTGTTTTTTTTTCATGCGCAAGTTAATTAGGAGACTCGCATATTACGAACACCCGTGCTAGCACATCCGTGACCCTCGCTATTCTCACTTTGCAAAAGTGTCTGACATTTTGCATTATTTGCTACGATGATGGATAACTCTTTCACATGCCAAGTTCAGTTTTTGTAAAAGTATTATGGTCTGACACTTCTGAGCCGAACTTCCTCGAAAAGTGGATAACTGCTTGCCTCTTGATTAAGATGGATTACAATTTATTTTCTCAGGTACATCAAAAATTTTTCGAGTGGATTGGATTATGTGACTTATATGCAGTGTTCATTTCACGTTAAGTCGGATTACAAAATGTACGTGGGATTTTTCTCTGACATGATGACAAACGCAAAAATGTGTTTAGTTTTCGGCTCATCTTTCGTCTTTAAAAATTCGATAAAACTTTACCAGCTAGACTGTCTCATTCTTCTACAATTTTGCATGACATGTTTTAAAATGTATTAAGCAATAATGGATCATTTGACAATGATTACAATGTTATATTTTACGTACCTGAGGAGAAATAAGACTTGTTGACGATGCTAAAGATGTAATACTTCCGTACGGATCCCTGGGGGCTGAACTTATCAAGCTATTTACCGATCCATAAATTCCTGCAGGAGTAGTCGCACTACTCTCTTCACTCTACAAATTGAATAATAATTCAATAAAATTATTCTGTAAATGATAAATGAAACGTAAAATTTCATAACACGAAAACAGAAAATGCAAGACATTTATTCATTACTCGTACCGTTGTTGAATCAAATGAACTGACTCGGAAATGGGCTGAAGTTGATGGGAGGGTGAGTGCAACAGCCTCCTTCTTTGCTGTCGGACTATTATCATCTCGTCCATAAGGACTGACAGCGGTTTCAGCTTTTTCGAACGCCTTTCTGATATCGTTGACACTCACCGAACGCTTTGTCTGTTGAATTTGCACTGGCTCTGGGTTTGGTGATTTAACCAACCTACTAGAGCTCGTTTTCGCCATATCACTTCGTTTCTGTTCGGCCCACGCGGTATCAGCCTCAATCGCCTCAATAACATTTGAAATCGTGGAGCTTTTGACGGGTGACGTAGTTGGTGTGGGCTTTGGGGAAATTGCAGGTCTTGATCGTGAAGCAGGCGTAGGTGTCTCCTTTGGAATCGTGTCTGGTGATGAAGAAAGTGAAGTCGTCTCAACATTCTCTTGTTGATCAAACCTGTTTTTCAAAGTCTGTGCTGACGCAATTGTTGCTGCGGCGGCAGCAACAACGGCTGCAGTAGTATGAGCGGATGAACTTGAAGTGGAGTTCTGCCGGGATAAGGATGGTTTAGGTCCGACTGGTGGTGGTGGTCCTGTGGGCTTACCATCACCAGAGATTTGTTGCCACTTTTCAGCCAAACTTCTAAAGTCATTTCGACCACGAGGAATGTTAGCGTTTGTAACTTTCTTTGGGGATCCGTCAACAACTGCTTTCTCGATGATTTTCTCAATCTTCTTTTCTACAATTTCACTAGCACCAGTGACAATCTTGGGTACTGAAGCAGCTGGGGTGAGCGTAGTTGAGAGGGGCACTGATTCTGTGCTCTTTCCAGCCACGAGGTTCACTGCTGTCATACTTCTGGAATATTTCTTTTCTAGAAGTGACCAACGGTCTGTATCAGGTTTAGTTTCCCTATCTCTGCTACTCCTGCTGAGCGTTGACCTCTGTGAAATGCTGCTGCTAAAGTCCGATTCGTTTCCAGAACTGCTTCGGTTTCTGGCACGTCTATCAGCAGCGCTGTCAATCATGTCCATCGACAATTTCCTCTTGGGCTCAATTGGTCTCTCAATAACGGTAGCTTCTGAGTCACGCCTCGAGAAATATCTGCTTGCACTATCGGGTCTCCCATTTCCAGATGCGAGTGCATCACATACCTCATTAATGTAAGCCATTTTCACTTCCATATCAAATATAGCTTGCAGGGGACTTTCTGTTAGTCCAGGTAGTACAAGGTCATCACCCAGATCAACTGAGCTTTGTTGTGAGTGCAACTGAACAGATTGCAAATGAGCAGGTGTTTGTTCGTCAAGCTCCTCATAATCCTCTTCTTCTGTATCTGCTTTGGAATTTCTTCTCTGGCTTAGATTAATCCGTCCGGCAACAATCATGCGCCTTCTCGTTTTGCTCACTTCAAGTTCAGAGCACGAGGATTCTGTGTCTTCTGTTTCTGCATCTGCATAACTTGCTTCTTCATCATCACTTCTGCGATTTTTTCCATTGCTGCTACTTATGCTGCTATCATCTGCTGGGACAGTACCACCACCGCTACTGTATTTCGCAGAGGTTAGCACGTTCTTTCTATTTATAGCTTCGACGCTTTGAGGTTTCAAAATTTCGCCAGCTCTCGTCAGACATGGACGCTGCTCCACTCTCTTCCTCCTTCTTCTCATCACGGGAGCATTCGCCACCCAAATCTGGATCTGGAGTTGTGGAAGATTCCCCAGGGGTAGGGGAGTTTGGAGGAGACAAGCCGTGTGAAATGGAGGAGCGGCTGGAGCTAACAGCAGAGTCGTTGTCACTGTCATCTAACTTCCCTCCCTTTTCGTACTTTTTATTTTGAGTTGGTGCGTTTTTGTTATCTTGAGTCTTTTCCTGACCATTTTCCTCCTCAATGGAGGCCCTTGTAGATTGTGGTTGGGGTCTTTCTAAGGAGCTCTTTTCAAAGCTGTTTCGTTTCACTGGTACGGGTTGACTGTTGGACGGCGCTTGTTGCTGGTTGACGACGGAACTAACATCACAATTATTTGAGTTTTGGAACTCAAAACTGGAATCGGATTTGGGTGAAGTCAAACTTTCAAGACTCTTTGGTTCCGGAGTGGAATTGGAAGTGGACTGTTGAGTGGAGTTGCCACTGCTTGATGATGACACAGTTCTTGTCGCTGGTTGCTGTGATATCGTTGTTGTAGCTGGTTTGTAAGGCTGGGGTGCAGTTAACATACTGCTTTTAGTCGTGGGCTGATACGCGGTCAAGCTCCTGCGTTTGATGGTTGACGACGGAACTAACATCACAATTATTTGAGTTTTGGAACTCAAAACTGGAATCGGATTTGGGTGAAGTCAAACTTTCAAGACTCTTTGGTTCCGGTGTGGAATTAGAAGTGGACTGCTGAGTGGAGTTGCCACTGCTCGATGATGACACAGTTCTTGTCGCTGGTTGCTGTGATATCGTTGTTGCAGCTGGTTTGTAAGGCTGGGGTGCAGTTAACATACTGCTTTTAGTCGTGGGCTGATACGCGGTCAAGCTCCTGCGTTTGAAAGCTGGCGAATATTTTGGTAAGGCATTGTTCGTGGTAAGTTTCCAGTCATTTAGGTCACTAGGACCAGTGGAATTTTTGGCACTGTTTCCTCCAACATGCGAAGAGGAAGATAGGACAGTATTCACAGAGGAAAACTGGAGGCTACTGTTATCATCTGAGGAGGATATACCGTCAAGGGATTCTGAACGAGAAATAAAGCTTTTTGAAGATCCATTTGTCAGAATGGAAGATTTTGTAGTGCAGCTAAGAACCTGCGGGATTATTACTGCAGCGTCTTTGCTAATTATTGTGGGGAGGTCGACCACTGACGCTGAAGAACTGTTTGAATTCACATTCGCTGAAGCGTCAGAGGGGGGAACATCGGGAATTACAAGTCCTCTAAGTTTGGTCATACATTTTCTTCGCTGTTCCATAATACTGTTGGCTGCAGCGCTACTTCCATTCATTATTACCGACGAGGGTCGATTCAGGCTGTTGTATCGCGTGTTGGACATTGCCCCATTTTGATTCACTGTGATGGCAGACTCTGTGTGGTAACTATTACGGAAATTGTTATGATTTGGTGACGCGTGGTTCCCTACTCCAGCAGGTCCCCCAACATCAATCATGCTTTGTGATCTTTCGCATAAAACTTTTCCAGGGGAGAAAGCATCATTATTGCTGCTGTTTCCATTCGACATTCCGTTTTCATAAGGATACTTTTGGCTTGTAGATGAACTAGATCCCCGTCCTAAGGTGCTGCTTCGAATTTCACTCGCGGAACCGTTCAAACCTCCGTAGAATGGACTTGGTTTCGTATTGAAATTAACTAGGTCTACTGAGCTTTTGCGAACAACGCTTTGGTTGGCGTTAGCACTGCTTATTGTGCTAATGTCTAAAGAACTTCTATTAATTTTTGCGTGTGGATTGATGCTCCTGTAATCATTACCGTTGCTCTCATTCCCTGAAACAGAAGACGTAGACATGGTAAGGCCTTGAAGGATATTGTCCGAGCTTCGACTTAGTGATCCATTCGGGCTTGGGGCAAATCCTGATTTTTTAAGACTAGATGTAATAATTGCCCCTGTTGGAGGTTTCGATGAAAAGTCTGGCATATCCTCTGAGTTTTTATTGGAAAACATTGCGATTTTATCTCTAACACTCTTTTTGCTCGGTTCTGCCCCTGTCCCTCCAGACCTCAATGTAGATGGAGGAGAGCTATTATTACTGTTACTTCCGTTCATGGTTGTGCTTCCATTTGAACTACTTCTGTACTGAAGAGGAGACTTATTGTTCATCATCGTCTTGGAAGAGGATTCGAATAATTTACGCTTATCATCTATGCTACCCTGACGGCTCACTGTGGGCTTTGGGGGAAGTGGTGGCATTGAAGGTCGAGTAGAGCTGGTAAAGTCTTCTATTCCGAGAGAAGACGAGTCCTCTACTGGTGGTCCTGTGGTGGGTAGTGGAGGAGGTGCACCGTTCACATCCACCTCTTTCAAGTTCAACTCGCTCCTAAATAATTTCCTCGATTCAAACTTGGATTGTTGTTGTTCGTCTGACCAACTGTTGGGGAACTCGTGACCATCCGGCGGAAGCCTTGAAAAGGTTGGTGGTATGTACTGGTGAAGAACCTCAGTCGAACTGTCCATGGTTCTTTGAGTGTCGGGGACAGAGGATCCTGGAATAAAACAAATGAAATTTATGGTTAGATTATCGATCAAATTGCATGGATTAGTAGGATTACTTACATCTAAAAA
>JAHZMX010001952.1:0-11494 GCA_027743895.1 Seira musarum | reverse complement strand
AAATTTGAGGTCAATCGGTGACCTCGTTCGAGAGTTATCGATCGGACGGACAGACGGTCACGTCAATCTCAATACTCGCTTAGCTACGCTCAGCTACGTAATAATGTTATTAAATAGTTTTAAACTTTTTGACTGTTCCCAACTTTTATTACTGGTCTGGTCGCCATTTTCATTTTTTGTAATTTGTGTAATAATGCACATACATACTACCAAACTGAAGCAATTCGTTGATGTACTCCTGTACTTCATGATTTTAATTTGGTTTGATGTATATTTATAACAATATATAGCCAACATCTTCTGTGCAATGCGAGTGCAAAAAAGAAAACTCAACATTTTGTCACTGTTTATGTGTGTCTCCAGTAAGAAGCAGTAACTGCACCGAAATGTTAATGGCTACGTTCATTACGTTTAGTGGAGTCAAAGAATCTAGAAAATTATTCCCACCAAATTTAATTTTTATAACTGGGCAGGATTTTAGGAACCTTTTAAGCCAATTGAAATTGCTTTTGATTTGACGGTTGCTAGATACAAAGGGTTTGCAATTAAGCATTTGAAGAGAATCTCTTGAGTCATTATACAATTGCGACATCCCTCCGAGGCCAACCATGATTGCTAGTGTGCCATCCACTGAAACGATTCCAAACATTAATGTCCGTGTCAAATTGTTGGACAGCCTTAGTGATCGAATGAACGCGGCTAAGGCGAGTCCAACGCCAATACTTGCAGCAGATATGAGAATTCCCACCATTTCACGAAGAATACTATTAGCAATCCGGGTCAGAAGTTGAATTTCTCTGTAAATGTGGTACTGTTCCCGTGATACCGTGCTGTTGTATGTGGATGCCCAAATCTTGAGAAATCTACAGTAGTAGATGATAAATGCATGACAAAAGAATTTTCATACGTATCTGAAAGTGTATAAAAAATTATAACTTACGTGGCTATAGTTTGTCGCAAATTAATTGTACACAACAAAATTAAAATTGAAACCCCAAATGCAGCAGGCGTCACTGTAAAAGACCATGTCCAAAAATTGAGTAGATACACAAGTTGTTTCCAAATTAGTCCACTTATGAATACCCCATCTTCATGACAATCAGTCAGTGACCAATAGCCGATAAGTGAGGCTTGGTGTGGGTTATACCAGTGTAACCCGTAGACGAATCCTACAGGCAATGCGACACAGGAGATCACCGCACATGCCACAAAAATTAAACTCATTTGATCCACCAGTTTTAGATGGATAAAGGATCTGTCTAAATCTCGCTGATACTTTTGAGTAAACCGGATAAGACCATTCATGTATTCTTTGATTTCCATTGCATTTCGTCGAATCTCGTGCAAAAATACGTTGAAGACGATTAGCATGATCACTGCTAAGTAGGTCTCCACTTTTGCATTCAGTGATGCTTCTCTATGATGGATAGTTTGAATCACGAGAATGGCCAGAAGTGTAGTGTGTGCGAATGACTTTCTCTTAAGAATACGGGATTCATTCTCAAAATTAGGGACTAGCTCAATCGATTCGTTGACCCTATCATATCTGAGTAGAATGCTTTCAAAAACTGTTGGAAGCTTGAAATTTAATGAAACCAAAAATTTGTAGTGGGTTAACATTTTTCAAAGTAAGAGAGATTTACTAAAATTACAGGCCCTAGTTTTTTCCGCATACAACACGCGACTGTCCATGTCCCTGGAAGCTTGAAATTTAATGAAACCAAAAATTTGTAGTGGGTTAACATTTTTCAAAGTAAGAGAGATTTACTAAAATTACAGGCCCTAGTTTTTTCCGCATACAACACGCGACTGTTCATGTCGTATTATACAAATCCCAATATTTCTACTTTGGGATGCTATATCGATAACCGATAAGGTTAACTGAATTCTAAATTCAAACTATTCACGAATAAATAAATAATTATACAATATCGTTTCAATTAATTATTTAACGCCATTTTTGACGTTCTTTTCATTTCTCTGCTTTAGATACAAGGAATTCACTCCGAACCGGACAAAGTTCAGGTGAAGTGTGCACGCGTTGAGCTTGGATTGTATATTAATTATGTAACGCAAAATGTTGATGGATGTATGACTTGAACAAACATGTTGACAGGAGAAGTCAAAATTGAAGATATTGTTTGCAAACCCAGATAGATTGATAGTACTTGATATTGTATTGTTTTGTTAGACAGGTATAGTAGTGCTGACAGATAAGTTGTCTTGTGCTTTATTTCGATCTCTTTTCATTTCTAATAGGCCAATCATCTTCATTAAATCATTTAAAGGTTTAAGATAAATGACGTTGCTTACTATTAACCTACGTTAACGTACTGCACTACTTTTCTCTTAAATATCTTGGCATCTGGACAGTAGACAAGGCTTGAAGAGGTTTTATCAAATATGTCTAGAAAATAAGATAAACGTTTTCCCATGAACCCGTAAGCTCAAAGTAGTAAAATTAATTTTTTAGTATAATTTTAGCTGGTCATATACTAAATTACAATAGACATGATTTTACTTTTATATCGGTTTACAAAAATGCAGATGTGTGGACTGCACTTTCAATTAATTGAAATTTGTTTACTCAATTTGTAAATTTAGTATTAAAAACTTTAGCCTTTGTTTGTAGAATGAGAGGGGACGTCATTTTTTAATTCAATTAAATGCGGTAAAAAATATAACTAATTCTATTTCGCAGAACAACATAGCTACACATTCATGCTCATGCTCACTTATAGTTTGTTTAATTCCAATCGTGTCCTTAAAAATGAATTCAAATCCAAATTTACCCCAGTTTCTAAAGATATATTTGGACTTTGCGCACTTTCTCCTACTTTCACCTTTCCGCTTAACTTATGAGTGTAACAGCGAAAATAAGATAAGTCAAACTGGCAGATTCAAAGCTAGATCCTGCAAGTTACAAAAACTCATAAGTAGCATAATGAGTTTACTTTGTATTTTCTGGATATTTCGCGATATTTGCAGGGAGTTCCCAAAGAATCTCCGAAATCCATCTCAGCATTTCAGGCTTGGTGTAGGCTTTACAAGTGCGGGCATAAAAGTCATCACCATGAAACTTTTTTGGTTCAACCAAAACGACATTCTGAATTTGGTGAATTTACTTTGCTTAAATGAGCCTTACTTTGGATATAAAGCCGCTGCGTCCTTAAAGGATATTCAATGGCTTTGCAAAAAGTCAACGGCCATTTTGATCTATTCCATATACACAGCCGTCATTATTGTGAATACCGTTACTGGAATGGGCTTAGGTGGTTCATTACATTTCAGCACTAACCTTGAATCATTCCTAGATGAACTTCTTAGCGCAAGCCGAGAGTCTTATTTTCTCAAACATATTATGTGCAGCGGAGGCGGTCATTCAGACTTTGTTATATCCATTGTTGGAGCTCTTGGCTTTTTTCATAGAGGAGCGCTTGCTATCTTTTCTGATCTTTTGATAACGGTGATAGCTTTGACTCTTTGGATTCCCACAAGGATATTTGTCCACAACCTTACCTGCCAATCTGAAAATTTAAAGACCTGGCATTATGTTGAGTTAGTTTATGGAAAACTAAAAGATATTTCTTGTGTTATCAACGCCACTTTTGGAACTGCAATAATGTCCTTTCTTGTTGGATGGATTTTGTATTATTCGACAAGTTTTGAAGAAATGATTTCGATAAGGGAAGCCTTTTTGCTGGACTGCTTTTGTTAGAATGGCCGTAGTTGGTTTTTTCCTTATTAATGACGGAATTTTTTTGTTTGTTTGCGTAAGCATTTGCCAACGAGTAAGTCCTGAATCTGTACATCAGTCAGTATATGCGTTTTTGTTAACTTGATTATTTGGTAAAAATGATTTACAAATGATGGTTTTTAGATGAATTCCTTAAAAGCATGGCTACAGAAAAAGGAAAACAGGACCAATATTCCCATCGACGAGCTTCTAATTACTTTAAACGATTTGGACTCCAATTCCGTGGCAATTAGAGCATCTAATATGTTCCCCATCACACATTCTCTGGTTGCTGCTGTAAAGAAATTTTTTTTTTCATAAAATCACAATTTACATAATTCCATTATACTTAATAATTTGCAGAATGTTAATACGTGTTTACTTGTTCCGTAGGTTCTGAGCTGTTCAATCACCTATTTTATTTATTTGTATGCAATCCCCATCAGAGTAATTGAAAAACTTAGAAACTTCAAATATTTAAATGAGACAAACAATTAAAATATTCGTGTTTTTACTTACGCATGGCTACAACGAAATGTTAATGTAAAAATATGAGAAGACTGAAGTGGGTGTAGGCGAACTGGGTCCAGAAGGCTTTATAAAAATATTTTTGGATTTTTGTTTTTACTCTCTTTGTTCCCCATTCCGACTTTATTATTCGCATGAACTCAGCATCCCCGAAGTAAAAGCATTTACAGTACAACAAAAATTTAGAGCAAATTATGCTATCAGGAAATCTGTTTTTCAAAGTGTATTGTGCTTTGTTTCTCAATTTCTTTCTCTGTTTTGGATTATCAGAGAAATTCGCTTGATGCAACCCAGCAATCCCCACAATTCAGCCCAACTCTTTCGATTAGCATTTGCTATTTTCACTGCGACGATGAAGTTCGTCTTTATGCATACTTTATGGAGAAAACAGCACGACATATTAAAGCTCGTGAATTTTGTTGCCGGCTTGGAAGATCAATGGAAAAAGATATTGAAATCGGCGATGATGGGAAATTTAAAAATTTATCTGGTGCATTTTTTGTATATTTTCGTAATCATATTCATCAGTATTATTGCGGGCACTGGTCTGAAAGTAGATAACACTTCCTTTTGGGATTTGAATCAGTGGCAAGAAAGTCTTGTCAAGGCCGCACGATTTTCATTCCTTCTTGATGATGTTAGTTTTCCTTGTGACAAGTGGGTCTTTCTAACGTTGGGAGTAATGGCGTACTACCAAAGACGGGTTTTGGGAATATTTGCGGACCTCTTTTTACTAATTCTGGCTCTAACGCTATGGACACCAGTCTCTGCATTTTCAAAAAAATTAAACGAATCTGGATGCGACCTTTCTTGTAAAGTGGTTACCATGTATCATAACGATCTAAGGAAAGTTTCGGATATGATTAATCAATTTTTCGGGCTTCACTTTTTAAATTTTCTAATCGGGTCCGCAGTCTACTACGGCTCCAGTTTTGAAGACATTTTTGTTAGACGTTCTAGCGAACCGTTATATCACGGCGTTGGGCAAAATCATGAGTACGTTTTCTATCAAGCGAAGGGAAAAGAAGCCATTTACATAGTGTTCTTTTTCTTGAATGCATGTGCTGTACTATACATTTCAGCCGATATTACGAAAAAGGTTGGAAATGCAGAGAAGGAAATTATAGGTACTAAGATTCGCTTAACTATAGCTATATATCTTTTTAATTTGCTACAGATGAATTCACTAAAATCCTGGTTGGCGATTGATGAGAACAGAATCAATTTAAATGTTGAGAAGTTGTTCTTGATCGTGAATGACATCGACTCACACGTAATAGCTGTCAAGGCTTACAACGCTTTCCCAATCACGCCTTCTTTGGTTGCTAATGTAAGTTTTGATTTGAGAGGGAATCATTTTGTATTAATTGAACCCGTTTATATAAATTTTGCTCTTTGCATTTCAGATTGTTGGAATTGCTGTTACATATTTTATCATTTGCTTGCAAGCTGGACACAATTAAAAACAAGTGCAGTAAGAATTATACGTGACAAATCGTTAAAATAAATATTAAAGTCCGCTTGTTGTGGCATGTGTCTGCATCATGCATATAAAGGATGTCAATCTGTAAGTACTACAGATATCACCGATATGTTACAATTTTTGTCTTGAAAAACACTAAAAGTGAAAACTTTGTCGTAAAAATGGCCAATGACCTAATGTAAAACAAATGCTGTAAGTATAGCTACCTGTTATGTACATGCATTTTGGATGTCCATTTAATCCTTATTCCAGCCACACTGTCTCCTTCCTGCTTGCAATTTCAGATCACATATAGGGTCTCTTCTGACATCACTTCAATCACTTGTAGTGTTTGTGTGGTAAGAAACATTTTTTATGATCCATAAGATTCTCATTTTCTTCTTTCCATTCTCAACATCGAAAGTGGTGGTAAACAAAGACGGCTTNTTATGTACATGCATTTTGGATGTCCATTTAATCCTTATTCCAGCCACACTGTCTCCTTCCTGCTTGCAATTTCAGATCACATATAGGGTCTCTTCCGACATCACTTCAATCACTTGTAGTGTTTGTGTGGTAAGAAACATTTTTTATGATCCATAAGATTCTCATTTTCTTCTTTCCATTCTCAACATCGAAAGTGGTAGTAAACAAAGACGGCTTCTTCTCTTATGACTCATTCTTCAAAATAGCTTTTCGGAAAATTGGATGAATCAATGAAATCGTGTCATAAAAAAACCTCGTCCCTGCCCTATTCCATGTAATATTCGTAAATGTTTCACTGCGCGTTCTTTACGGATCAAGAATCATCTAAAGGCGTGTTTAGGTAAGTTAAGCCTCTAGTACAGCGCATAGTTTTAGCAAAAATCAGATCTGAAGTAAGTACCTACATATAACAACCATCTTTATGGCTGCCTCAATACTATGAATTTTATGTTCTGTGTGATCAAATTTGATGTAAGAAACTTGACCTAACGTATTTTATGTCCATTATCTTTTGTAAACAAATCTTTTTTTCTTCGTATTTACAAAAAGTTTATTCGAAAGAAATAGGATTACTGATTACTCTGGCTGGACTAAATAAAATCAAAGTAATATTGTCGCAGACTATTTTGTTAGTCAAGTGACACAAACGCCAGTGTATGCGAATCAAGTTATGTGAGACAAAATTTTAATCGATCTGATCCATCGTAAATCGTAGTATATGTGAAGTCAAATAATTTCAGTAAAAATTAATGAATGGTCCATTATTAGGAATTAAGTATCAACTTGTACAGGTGAAATTTGTACAATACAGATGAAGAATTAGTTATATTATGGAATTTGTAAAACCAACTGAATATTTGGTCGCGTAAAATCATTATCTCTAAATCCTCCGAAATCCGTTTCTTTATTCATCGTAACAGATCTATAAGGGAGTTATTTGAATACCTACCCTTTCAGACTTTCTCTTGTACATAATAAATAAATAAAATAAGTTATGATTAATTTTTGTTATCTTTAACTCCTCCCTAAAGTCTCCAACTTCCCCTTTCCTTTCCCTCATTCAATCCCAATCTAACTTATAAGTACTTTGTCTAATTTAATAAAATAAATTTTTAAAACTTGAAAGAGAAAATTCTCCTTCCACATAACATTTTGCCTTCTCTTAGCTTTCTAACAAAACACACTAGAAACTTCTAATAACAATATTTCACTCTCTGTGCTCCATTTTCTCTTTATTTTCATCTCAACCTAAGTTCATGGCAAAATATAAACCGAGAGAGTCAAATCGCCAGTATTGTTTCATTTATTAGGATTTGCTCATTTCACATCGCTCCCTTAATCCCACTGTTTAATCTGAAAGATTGGTACGATGTGAACACGATTTACAAAAGCATTTTTACCCAAAAGGCATAAATATAAGGATCAGACAGAAGTAAGTGCATCTAGAAAATGCATGAATACATATTTTGAGCTGTATCTCCCATGTTCGTGGTCATTGCCACACAAAAAAAAAAAAAAAACAACAATCTGTCTGGCTTGCACTGGTATCTTCACTGAAAACGTTCCCTTCTCACTTCAGTCTTCAACAGACTTTCTCACCGCTCACATCTCATCGCCTTAGTCAAAGCCCATTAGGGTTTTTTGTGATCTTGTCAGACCGTCGCTATCTGAACGAGACTCCAAAATACCTCCCGATTTGACCATATCGCACACTACAAAAATTATTGCCAATTACTCTTGCATAATCCAGATTTGATTTCGAGTATCAATCTTCCAACCGAACCCGTCCAAGATGGTAAGTAATTCTTTTTATTTTGCTAGAATTTTGCATAAGTAATCCACGATCGAATATGTTTGTCTTGTTTTAATGTTACTTTTGAAGATCTTTAAGAACTCGTGGGTATTTCACACCAAACCTAATCGTAGACCGCATAAGAGAAAACAATGGCGCAGTTATCTCGCCTTTGAATTGACTCCTCCATACGATTGTTCTATGTAAAAGACAGCTCCCATCCCACAAGAAAATTGCAGGCCTTGTGGTTTTCACATTTTTGTAATCTTGATAATCTTGAGACATCAGTTTTACCATAATTTCTTTTTGGCTCGTTAGACATTTCATAGAACTTGCTAAAAACCGTACCTAGACCGTATCATACTTAAATCGTTAGTTCCCTCAAAAATCAATTCTTGAGAATATGCTTTGCTCAAATGTATTCGACAAATTTTGGGGTTTAAAATAATTTTAAAGGTTACAAATTTTCTTGTTTTAACTTTTCAAATCAAAACTTGCGTCTTGTACAAACTGACATGATCATGAAGTCAGGAAATATACCATATCGTTCATATCGTTGTGCATGGGCTCGGAACTTCCAAAAATTACGTCCCATTTTTTTGTATCATGGACTATCCTAATTTTCATATAATTTTCATCGCCAGCTCCAAAATCAAAGAATCATTGTACATTTACAATTTTTTTTTTGATTGAGCGTCATCAATATAGCCACTCCGATCGTTTCGCCACAGTGAATCAAAAAATAAGGACAATTTCATACAAAAAAAAAACCATTTCAGTCATTTCCTGTCATTCACTTGATAAAAAACATCGAAACAGTCGTCGCCATATTAGAAAGTGCGAACATTAAGGGTGAAGTAACAATAATAATCACTTCTTCTCTCAAGGTAGAAATACAAATCCTTCTATGATGATCCACGATTCTGAATTAGAGTCGGTCATTTTTTGTACAAACTCATCCTCATCATGTCATCATCATGTTGTAGCTTACATGACTCTGTGCAAATTAAAATTGGTTCATAAAAATGGGAGCGGATGCAATCACTACCAAGTCTAAAACCATAAAGTCAATCCAAATGACCAGTTTCTTGCATTTTGGCGTTGATTAGTTCAAAACTCATCAGCTTTAACTCCGTAAATCCCAATTTTGGTGGCAATTTTTATGTAAGGATAAACATTATGATTATCGTTATGATGAATCATACTCACTTCAAACAGTTTTGATGATTGAAAGAAAAAGTAATTTTAGCCAGCCCCATTCTGTTGAGTACAAATAGACCACAATAATTCCAAGCATCTTTTCTCCATCAAGATTCATCTATCACCTGCCATTATCACATCTTAATATGATAGTGCATCAATGAACACACATTTTTCACTTTGTGGTGCCGTTTTGCTTTCGATTCTGAGTCGGTAGTTGGTAATCAAGAACAAAATTGCACTTATATTGAACTGATACTGTGGTTCTCCCGGTATGGCTTTCATTCCTGTGAGGATTTTTTAATACAATTTTCCCATGATACATACTCATGCATGCTCTCGGGAATTAAGCAAGGCATTGAAGTACGTAAATGAAAGGATCTGAGATTTTATATTAGAATTCACACCCAAAGAGGCGTTGTCATTTTCATATTTACCATTGATGATTCTCTAAAAATAGGTACCAAAACGCGTCTTATAACCGTGTTATGACCGGAATTCATTTGTCAAGCAAACTGACATTGCGCTACCACAAAATTAAGGTGTAGACAGATCACCGATGCTACGACATGTGGTTTGGTGTCGCCGATTTCGTAAAGAAACCAGCCTATCACGAAAGCTATTCGTCTTTATTATAAGCTTAACAGACTAGCATGAGGCTTTATTTTAAAGTGTTTGTAAATCAAGTGAATTTGCTACACCTTTTTGCAGGTTTACATAGGTATTCTTGATGATTCTCTAAAAATAGGTATCAAAACGCGTCTTATAACCGTGTTATGACCGGAATTCATTTGTCAAGCAAACTGACATTGCCGCATTGCGCTACCACAAAATTAAGGTGTAGACAGATCACCGATGCTACGACATGTGGTTTGGTGTCACCGATTTCGTAAAGAAACCAGCCTATCACAAATGCTATTCGTCTCTATTATAAGCTTAACAGAAATGTGAAACTAGCATGAGGCTTTATTTTAAAGTGTTTGTAAATCAAGTGAATTTGCTACACCTTTTTGCAGGTTTACATAGGTATTCATTTCTTTAACGTGCATAGAATCACAGTTTACGCCAAGTGCATTCTTTAATTCAATCAAAAAAATCACTGATGTGAATTATGTTCTGAGGCTCGAAATAAGCATGAAACATGAAATCATAACAATATCATTATTTCATTACAGCATCAGAATTCTAATTCGAAATTTTCAGTTTTGCTCCTTCTCACAGTTGAAGCTATAGACATGCTAGCTCATCGCGTCATAAGCAACTATTTGCAATAATGCAGAGTAGTAGTGTAGCTTTCTTTATGCTCTCCTGTCCTACCTGGATGAACTCGATAAGGGAAACGAAAAGGAATCATGAATCATAATCTTCATTTCATGGGTTTTCTCAAAATAATGATGTATGAACTTTGGTTGACTCCTTGTATCCTTTCCCCTTAAAAATAACTCTTTTTTTGGCAACAAATATTTATTGGGTAGACGGAAAGTACACTCTGCATAGGTAGGCAAGTACTTTCAAAAACTGAAAACCTCTTTTTTTGAATTTTAAGCATCGTGATATGATCGTTAAAAAAGAGTGTTTTTGTTGAGAAATTGCTACCTTTTCAAAAAAAAGATGCGCATATTACATCCTTCCTTTTTAATATAATCATCTCATCATGGTATTTTGGGTTACGTTTGGTTGCATCTGAGCAACTCCGTCTAATTTCGAATTCAAATTGCCCCTTGGCTTCCGAATTAAAAAATTTATTTTGATGGTAATACATTGAATTGTTTTGAGTTTCACGTTAGTTCATCTGTGAATGCTTTGAATGAATTTTGCAAAACTGAGTGGGGATTACTTCATTTTTTGGAAATCCGTTGAGATGTATGCACTTCTGTTTAAAATAAGGGTCGTTCATCAAGCTAAGCCATGTCATTGAGTGTTACATCTTCAATATACCCAATTGAATTGAATGACAACGTTGAAAAAATTTCGTATAAATTACAGTTCATTTAAATCAAAATTCATTTGGGTAGCTTCAGTGCTCGCAGTTGGGGAAGGGGAAGTAAAGCGTTGGTTTGTTTCTTTCTGGTAGAGTTGCACTACACTCTTTTTTATATCATTGATGCAAAACATAGTCATACATTTTCGTGATTCATAAATAAAGTCAGTCAGAGTCACTTGAGGTGAGTTCAATTGAGTTTGAGAGCAATGTCAGGAAAAATAGAAACACAAAACAACAGAATTTTGAAGCATGAAGCATTTCAAGTGAAATGGTTTGGGTGTAGTAACTTTAAATTATCAATGGACT
>JAHZMX010001951.1:0-21979 GCA_027743895.1 Seira musarum | reverse complement strand
TTCTCATAGAACACGGAAGGTGGCGCAGAAATAGTGATGCACACTGTACTTTCACCCACGTTGGAAAATGAAGGTGGTAGTTATATTTCAAATCAGAAAATTGCAACGACCAATCCAATAGCTGAGGATCTGGCACTACAAAAAGAATTGTGGGATATGTCTCAAACTCTAACAAAGCAAAAACGTTAATTAAAGTATTTTTAAAGTGTGAAACATAATGAGAGCGGACAGAATACACGAAAGTATTTTATATTAAAAGCCACAGTTTTCCTCAATATCGTTATCTTTATTAATATCTCATTCTCTAGAAAACCCATTCATAGATCACCCTCATGCGAAAAAATGCTTACGGACTCCATGATGTGGACGTTGATAATGCTATTATGTTTAATTAAGAGAGTGTTTTCTACCTCTTCCGTGAAGCATGCTTTTATTACATTTTCGTCTTATGATCCTCAAATGCGCATTGTGAGAAGTCTGGTTGAGTTGGGTAAGTATTAAATGAAAATAGAGAGTCAGCATTATCAGAAAAAGCGGAAGTCTTCTCTTCGTGGCAGTGCTTTCACTTTCTTTTCCTGGGAAAGCAAGATAAGTATTATGGTAAGGCATTGATGCATAAAAATAACGCAAACAAAGGAACCATCCACCAAAGGCGTCACTCCCTCAATACAATATAGGTATGAGCTCAGCTCAATGCTAAAGCCAATGATGCAGAGGAAGTTATAAAAATCCATATTTTTTTTCAGCCATTCATGGAGACTAAGGAAGAGTATAACATTGGCATACCAATACAGGGATAAAGTAGTTTTTTTGCGTTTGACCGATAGTGCTAATCAATTTGGAGGATAGCTAAAAGGAAGCCTCAGGTCTAATCAGAATGATGAACCTTTTTCAAAAGGTCAAATCAATACTTTTGACAAGTACAAGTGCGTTGTATTATGCATTCCATCAAACCATAAGACAACTTTACTTTGGAAGAAGAGAGGACATGTACTAAAGCGAAAGCTGTTTCCTTTTTTCTTAGGAAAAGAGAGTTCTTTTGTTCTGTCAGCCTTTGGGGCAATTGCAAGAAAGCTTTGTTTCGTACACTCTATATTTCTGTGGATACTTGTAGCTGAGCTTATGGAGGGTTTGGGAAAAGATCCACGTGCCATGCTTTTGGAGAAAGAAGGAAGCCTTGTCACTAAAGTGAAAGTAAAGACGGGTCATTATTTTTTTCCTAGCGAACAGAGTTTTTCCTGCGGCTTCATTCATTTAGGATTTTCTGCAAAGTTTCTTATGAATTTCGAAGGAAATTGTTACTTATTTACAACTTCTTATTCACTTCAGACAGAAATATGCATTCTCTAAGATTCATGAAAGCTGAGACTTCATTTCTCCAAAAAATGGAACAACCTCGGCTTATTTATTCATTACAAACCGACAGCAGCAAAACCCCAACAAGATTATACTTACTGAACTCTACTGAACCGAAGGAAAGTGATTAACTGTCGGAACTAGGAAGGAGCCATGAAACCTGGTCGTCGTCTTGTTTACAAATGAAAGTGAAGACCGCAAAACATTAATATTTTCCCGTTTCTGCTGAATAATGTAAGCTTTCATAGTTGAGTTGTAACTAGCATTCTCAGAAAATAAATATTTTTCTTATGTAGTGGGTCACGCAGTTCGTTTCGTTTTGTTGCCGCCCTCATCACGATAAGTGAAAAGATGATATGATGTTTTTTTCGGCGACAATGCCATCTTGAAAATTACATATCAAATGGAAATTGAAGGTTTGTAACAATAATCGTTGTATTGTTAAGTAAGATGTGTACAAAAATACGGTATTCTTGCAATCGCACGACCAAGACATATGGCAATTGTTCAAGATAAGACGGAAGTGAGGGCATCCAGGTGAAGACCCTGTAATTAGAAAAGAATCAAGTTTCTCTGAATACGAAAGATGCAAGAATGGCTTTCTGGTTTTGTCATGAAGATATTATTTACTTTTATTCATGAACTTTTCACAGCCAAGCCAGCACATGCCTGCAAGCATGAACATTTTTTTAATGTACTGACAAATGGAAATGGCACGGTCTAAGGAAAAGAACCGGAATCGCGTGCCACTCGCACTCGTTTCAAGCAGCAGCACTAAAAACACGCCTGAGGTGAAGGGAAAGGAAGGAATGCACGCACTTACCTACGTACAATATAATCATTATCATGACATGCTTTTGTGGAGGTGGCGGTGGTGGAATGATGATACGATTATTTATGGGATTCCGTCTTCAATGATGAAGAGCAGAAAACAAGAAGAAAATCCTCTCGCTCGATGGAATTATTTAGATTGCTTTGGTTGATGAACATCAGCATCACATCACATCTGCTCATCGGAGCAAGCAGCTTGTTTTCTGAGGAAGTCTCAGCTTTTTGACTGGGCTTGTGCACACACCGGCACCGGTTCGGTTCGTGGAGGTCATCATCACCAAAAAAGACATGCTTTAAAAAGGATTAAATAAAAGCCAAAGATATATTTTGTTATACCAGCAGCGGAAGCAGCTGCTTCTTTTAAGATACTTTTTATGAAAATAAATGGGACCACGATGANAGCTTTTTGACTGGGCTTGTGCACACACCGGCACCGGTTCGGTTCGTGGAGGTCATCATCACCAAAAAAGACATGCTTTAAAAAGGATTAAATAAAAGCCAAAGATATATTTTGTTATACCAGCAGCGGAAGCAGCTGCTTCTTTTAAGATACTTTTTATGAAAATAAATGGGGACCACGATGAATAAAATATTTTAAGTGAAAATCTGAAGAGCTTGAGCACGCGCTCTTTTTCCTTTCTTTAGGAGTACATATTGTTAATAGGAGTGGTGTTCATATGAAAAACCGCCACTTGGAATTAGGAAGATTTAGAAAGGTACGAAATAAATTTGTTCGAGCTTTTAAGATTACTCAGTTAAACTATACAGACAGCTATTTATAAATTCGCTGGCACTTCCCGTCTTCAAATACTCTTCCCTGGTATTTAAGATCAAGGCAAAATGGGCTCAATGTGCGAAGCCAAGCTACCAGCTACTCCTACCACAGTACCACTGCTAATTATTCTTGAAAACGAATGCCTCTAGGCTTTTTACCTACGTTTACTCTTGTTCTGACTCACTGTGACTGTATGATATGAGTGAGTGCATTAACATTAAGTTGCGATGAAATGATGATAATAAATGCAGCCATTAAAACTGTGTACACACTACGCACTAAATAAATTGCAGAGTGCACAATAATGTTTGAGTTTACTTGTTTTCTTATCATCATCACTAACAGTCAGCGAACTAATTGCAAACAGACCAGAATTTATTTGCTCTCCTTAATGAAGCAAGCATGCACACATCATCAAATCACAGAGGTAATGTAAAAATGGATGCTTACTGGCATTAGCATCTTTTGAATGTCTTCTATAATGGAGATTGGATGTTAATGTGCTTGTCTATCTCTGGTTAAGCTTTGTTTGTCCCATTGTTTCATTTTTCCGTTACTCACTTTGTCTCGTTTAGTGTGACTGGCTGGTTAAAGCAAAGTCAAAGTTCTAAAGGACGACAGACAACAGAACAGAAGATGTGATACGATCTTCGATCAGCGTGGAAATGATGATGATGGTACAGACGAAGAAAACTTGCACGTAGGAAGAACGCACAATTAAAATCTTCGAAACGACCTAAAAACAGTTGCTTTGCCTAATCATGATCATGATCATGCATCCAATCAGCAAGAGTTATTAGCAAAGCCACGTGGAGGGAGAATTATCAAATTATATCTTGGTTGGTTGTAATAAAAATTATTCTCGTGGTAAATATTATTAGCATTTTGATTCATGACTTCAAAATATTTTTATATGAGAATAGGGGTATTGCGATCTCGTAAAGATCAAAGGAGGAAGTTAATATCTCTGCCTTTAAGCTTGTGCATGAATCATCAAAATGATTTTTTGTAGCCGTTATTTATTCCCTTGCAAGTTGTACAAAGTAAATCACAACTCACAATATTTTCATCTGCTAACTTGACTGATTGTGAGTTTGAGTTAGTCCAGTTTTCAGTTCGAACCAAGCCTACTTTTGACCAATCACAATCACCTTGTGAAGGTAGGCACCGCATTGGGTTCTAAAACTAAATGATATAGCCTTACCATGACATTTGGACATTCAATGACCAAAGTGTGTGAATCGACAAAAAAAATGTCTAATTTTTTGTACTCTCGTTTTCCTGTATTGTAATATTCCATTGCGATTGCGCTAATCTCTAAAGCTTGAAAATGAAAAACGGTTTGCGTGTTTCTGGTATGCTCTGGACTGGACAGAAATGTCATATCGCCTTTTTAGTTCGATGTAATCGCATCTCAATTTCTGTAAATGCACAGAGCAGCGTAAAACGCTTGAAATTATCAAGTTGAGAAAGGCAGAGTCAATCTTGTTTATTCTGCAAAATCTTTTTTTTGTTTTAATTAATGAGTCGATTTTGATATCATCTTGATTTATGTTTGCGTTTTTTCAAATATGCATTCCGCCATCCCATGACCAATTTTGCGGCTACTTCAGAAGCTCCATAAGGAAACCTTCAAGATATGTACGCATGTACATATAATTTAATCAATTTTGGATACCTCCACCTCCACAACAGAGGATCATTAGGACCATGACGATGATGACACTGGCATTTAGAAAAATTGGTGGATGAAGATAATTAATTCAATCGTATTCCATGTACTGCTGCGATATTCCAATGCAGCCCTGTCATTAGACAAGATAACATAGGTAGGTACTATTACAGTGGTAATACTTCAAGGACAACTCTGGCCATTTTTTCAAGTTCGGCAGAAAATCAACAATTTATGCAAATAAAATCGATAACAGAAATTTCCTTTCTATATCAATCTACATACTTATATCGTCAAAAACTGAAAATTACGTACACAACCCACGCATTATCATAGTCATACAAAATTGCTCAATATGGAGATGAGATACATAATATGTACGTTTAATTACTGATTTTATGTTTTCATCATCTCATATCTATAAGAAAAACTTAACTGATCCCTTAACAATCGAGCCGGACCAAAGAGTGTGGTTGGCTGCGATTAATCACAATCGCATTAATCAATCTTTATCATCGAACAAAAGATGCGGCAGTAATGTGACAACCATGCTACTGCTCTTAACATTGTTGATCACGTCTTGACTTTGAATGAAATAAGTCTTTGAATTGGTTTTGTTACCTTTTATGTTCGGTGATTGACAACACGACAACTAACTTTAACTTGGAATAGAAAGGCGAAGTTAACCCATCGAGCAATCATGAGAACAAACCTAACCAAAATACCTGTACTTACTATGTCTTTATATTATGTAGGACTAGTGCTCACATCATGAATGATATAGAATTTAGCGGATTCATTGTAGTTACTGTTAATGATAGTGACAATGGCACGGCGCTGGCGCATAGCCAGAATCAGGAAGTAGGAAATGCAAACAGAACTTCTTTTTTTCTGACTCTCAACTCAACTTCTCAAGTCAAGACGCAACTCCTGCTGTGATGGATCAGATCAAATCGAACCGCCTTTTTTGATCTAAGGATATTAAATTCTAATTAAGAAGGCAAAATTAGAGAATAACTTAGCAAAGGAATTTGCATATGAGATTAGCTGGAAACTGAATAAATGGAAACCAGCAAAGTACTTTAAAAAAACAGTTTTAGAGGTTGTTCCAAACAGTTGAAACAAAAATGACAAATTAAAATTGTTCATGTCATTCCTTAAAATAAAGATGTACAATTATATTTTATTTTCATTATTACCGTTATTGTGATTTTCTACATGCAATAATGATGCAAATTTCTTTCTGTATGCACCTTCCATTTAAAATGTAATCCATTATAAGTTTACTGGGACACAAACAATTAAGTGTACAAAAACTAGTTAAAACTACCCACATAAAAATCATACATCTTTTCTCTAATTGACAGTGGGATTGCTCGCATATCATTACTCATACAGCACAATACAAAAAATAAAAATGGAATTCATTGCGCATGAATTATTACAATGCAATATTACAAGTGATATCTATCTATCTATGTTGTACCCATTCCCACGTTCATTTTTGGCAAGGAAGCGATTCCCAAGTTGTTTCTCATAAATTCTCTGAAAAGATAATAGTGATTTTCAATCCCCTAAAAATTAGCAACCTATCTTAATACAATTATAGGAGTTCATCACTTCCTTACGACCCAACCATCTCGTAATTTGCTGTCGCAAAAAAAGAAGCATAAAAGTAATTGCAGCTTACGATAAATAAATTCAAATATGAAAATTATCATTTAACAAGATCAAATTAAGTATTGGCCAAACGTGCCTCTTCTTTTTTTCGCTCCATTTCCAAAAACCCAAAACGAAAAATCGTTTGAAGAAGGACACGTCATGTCACCTTCTACAAATTTTCAAAGGCATTTGGTTTTGGTAGGTATTTTTTCCTTTACGAATTTACAAGTAGAATTTGATTTTTGGTCTGGTTGACTTTGATCAATACCATCATCCTCGAAGCATAACCTTTTTATCCTCACTCACAGTGAAAAACGTCCTTTTATCCCGTCAAAGCCAAACTTCATAAAGATGAAGAAACCCCTTGTACAGCTCAAAAGCTCAACAAAAATATCATGTCACATTCTGCGTCTTTCGCAAAATTCCCTGAATATATATGGCTTATGCACGCGTCTCATTAGTCGATTGTGTACAGAAGCTTTTAAAGCAACAAAATGGATTCGCAGCTTCATGATATGACAGAAGGGGATGGCGATGGTGTTGATGATTTTTGTGTATCAGAAAAAGACTAGCATCATCATTGGAATTTCTATTGAATTGGGAGTTTGTAAGTGGCTGCGTTTACGATATCGCGGTAGTTGTGTTGAGTGTCATTAGGAAATTCATACCTGCTTGCCACTAATTCCTATATGTAGCTCATTTAGACCTCCATCATCATACCTAATTCTTAATCGAATAAAGTTTCTATTCCTAAGTCTAATTTGCTGCACTGCGGTAAGCAATGTCGAAGAACACAAATTTTGCTAGAATTTTTAGTGTTCATAATCTTGATGATGGCAGAGACAAGCCAAGTCAAGCCACACATCAGCCATAAATATTATTATAAATCGTAATTTGGCTGATGCGATGGTTGAATTGAATGATTCCGTAAGACTGTTACTCATTCAGTCAATAATGAACAGTGAGGGATTTTTCATATTGAAATTTTCATGCTAAAAAGGTCCTCTAAAAATATGTACGAAATAAAAAGATGGATGCACAACACATTGTATTTATGTTGGTGTTCTTTTTTGTCTAGTTTTTTTCTTAAGACATTTTGGATTGGAAAATAAAGAAGGAGGAAGAAGTTAAAAAGGAATATCGCCTGTCGCATCGTCATTATTTTGCTTCTCCTGTAAGCACATTCTAGATTTTTTTCTCTCTTGGGCTTCGTGCGTTGATGCAATATAGTTAATGTGTGTGGATGAATATTTTATGTTAAAAAATATGTACGTGCCTTGATCTCCTCCACTCTCGTATCGTCTTTAGCTTGTCTTGTCTTGTGCGTAGAGGATTATAGCTGCTTTAGCTTTTAGATGGATTTTTTTCGTTTGTTTACCTGCTATACTTTTCATGAGGAATTAAAGCCAAAAAGGAAAAAAAAATGTATAGAATGTAAAGAAAATGCTGAGGACTATGACGATACGATACGATGTTTGGTGATGAGGATGATGATAATGATAATGGAATTGGAGGACTACTTCCCTTTTCCATTTTTCATCCTTTTTGCCCATCCATCTGAAGCTAGTTCAGGTTGATCAGGCAAGGTGGAATGGTCGATAGAAATATTATTAGGAAAATACAGTTTGCTATTGACAAGTGGTGAGATATTGGAATCTCCATTGTTCATCATTAACAATAGTAAGCTGATATTGCCTACATACAAATATAAATCTTCCTGAAAATATATAAAATTCTGAACAACAACGGAAGGAAGAAATAATATATTATCGACGCAAGCAATATTAGTTGATTTGTCATTTGTTCGGTTTTGAAATAAAAATCGGCATAGGACAAGCAATAAATATAAACGTGAAAAGTGACGAATGCAAATGTACGTATAAGTGGTTCCATACTAAAATCGTTTATTCAAGTGAAAGCAACCTCTGTTTTCTGTTTCATTCTTCACAATATCATGTTTATCGCATGTATCAACTGGAAAGCTTAATTGGAAGAAACTTCTGCACCTTTGCCTAGTGATTCCGGTAGACAAAGATTTCTCCAACCTTCAGTTTCAACTCAATTTATACATCTCAAGGAAGGAGCAAGTCTTTCGTTTTTAGTGAGCACACGCCTCAACCCTCAACCTGTGAAGTAAACACGTGCAAACAATGAGATAGCAGCACACAACCGATGTACATGAAAATATCCACGAACTTCTTCATCCATTCTTGGAATATTTTATATTTTTTACGATTAAGTTCTACTGGGATTAAAGGTTAAATCTGGGTTTTTCAATAAAACTAGTATATAGCGAATAAAAAATTCAATGGTATCATCATCATCATCGTCATCAATTCTATTGTCGAACCAACACCTATCGGCATGATAACGTTTAACGGCAAGTGTGACTTCTTAAAACTGTTTCTCGTGACTCCCGCTCTGGTTTTGTTTTTGTACTTTTGCAAAGCAATTTTATATCCCAATTCTCGCGTTCGTTTGTGTGTGTATAAATTCATGTAGGTAACTTGATTTCAAGTTTTTGTTGCCGCAAAGTCGTGATCAAAATCAATCAACACCATTTTCAGACGTAACACTTTCAAGGAAAGAACACCGGTCCTGGTTCAGTTGTGACAGGAGTGATTTTGTCATTCCTCGATTTGAGCAGGTGAATTGGGCAATAAATTAGTGTGAAACAAATATTAGTGTCCTCCCTAACGAAATATAAGGCTCTATCTTACTTCACATGACGTGAAGCAGTTGAACAATCCCATGTTTAGAAACAGTTTTTTTTTTAAATCGACGGGAGGGTTGAATGTCACGAAAATTGGAAATTAAAGCGCAAATTGCAAACATTCATCGAAGGACTGAATAATAACAGGATTTCAATGTAAATCAAGCGTGGCTAACTTTGTGAATGAAGTTTGTACATTTGAAAATTGTAATTTGAATGTTTCTGGTGGTTTGAATCAAGTTCATATGCAATTTTATAGGATACTTTCAAGTTCGAATGAACTGGTAAGTAACATTATGCTTTTCTTATTATATTTAGCATGGACATGGACCTAGAATCACATAAACCACCAATTTGAGACATAACTAGCTACCTAAAATTTAAAAAAATATCTCTGTGCTTATGTCAGTCCCGCAGCTTGGTTTAATCCAGCGTTGTATTGATTTAAGAAAATCAGTCATCTTGGAACACCAAATTCTGCAAAGCCTGAAGTGCTTTCAAAGTAATAGATGCTGATCAAAGAGATAGCAAACATGGAAGCCTAAGATACTTTAAATTGCAAACATTCATCGAAGGACTGAATAATAACAGGATTTCAATGTAAATCAAGCGTGGCTAACTTTGTGAATGAAGTTTGTACATTTGAAAATTGTGATTTGAATGTTTCTGGTGGTTTGAATCAAGTTCATATGCAATTTTATAGGATACTTGCAAGTTTGAATCAACTGGTAAGTAACATTAACCTTTTCTTAGAATGTACATACACGAAATCACAAAGAGACTTAAGTAGCTACCTATAATTTTTAAAAATATATCTCAGTATCTATATAAGTTCCGCAGCTTGGTTTAATCCTGCTTTGTATTGATTCAAGAAAATCAGTCATCTTGGAACACCAAATTCTGCAAAGCCTGAAGTGCTTTCAAAGTAATAGATGCTGATCAAAGAGATAGCAAACATGGAAGCCTAAGATACTTATGTTTACTACTTTGCATTTGGTAGTTTGCATAAAAAATTTGTTTTTTGTTTAATTCTGTATTTCTTTGTAAACATTTTTTTGCTGTGACTTTGCAGATCATTGATTCAAGGTTACTTCATAACCTGTTCCATTTTCCCTTTCATACACAAGACAAGACATCAGATCTTCTGGATAGTTCCATGAGCGCGTCATACCATGATCACGGCCAACATAAAAGAAGTGTTTTTTATGTCATGTCATCGCCAATATTAAATTTTGCTTAAAAGATCTAGGGTTCTCCAAAAAAATCAAATTAAGTATGCTCCGCGTCCACTCGGTTTAAGTAAATAATGACTGCTTAAATAATCGGTAATATGGTAATTTGCCGGCAGAGTTGCTATTTTTTTCTTTTTGTGCTGATTCTAACAATAAAAAAGCAGGTGCAGCATGAAAAACAGAAGCTACCTTCACAGACTACAGACCGTAGCGTGTCGTGTAAGCACCCCACGAAACATCAACTACAGAGCTCAATGTCATTTTTTTACCAGACTATTCACGAATAAATGCAAACTAATCAACTCAAATTCATTTGAGTGTTGACTTAAAAAATGAACCAGGATGAGGAATCGTGATCCAAAGATTACTATTCTTTGATGGTGTGATGTAATTTTTTAATGTGTCCCAGTAAAAAAATGTTTGGTTTTGGAACCAAAAAAAGACAATGTCATCATTTTTCCAAAAATGCCCAGACCACCTGAAGCGAAAGAAAAGCAATTCCAAAATCTTTTGTAGTATTGACTTTGCTTAAAAACGAAATTTTCATTTTTATCCGTGATGATGATCACGTCATTTTTGATGAGGATGAGTGTCTCACCGTCGGATGTGATGGACAATTGAAATTTGATTACTTTACGTCCGTGTCCTAATTGTATCAGGACAATTTAAAGGTAAAATTTGCATCCTTTAAGTACGCATGCGTACACTGACAATGAAGTTGACGTTCTATTTCTTTTGAGTAAGTAATAATGGAAAGGAGGAAAACTTACAAGACCATTTACGACTTAAAACGATATTGATATCCGAATATGATGATGTTCACAGTTGGCTAATTAAATGCTATATCGTTACATTATTTTTTCAATGAATTCTCCAAATACGAACATTGTTGCATCTCTAAAGATGGTCTCACCTTCTTCGTGTTTTATTATTGGGGGAAAATTAATAAAAAAATGTAGAAAACCATTACTAACAGGGTGTCTTCAAGGTAAAGCAGGGATGAGATGAAGTACGTAGGCATGTTTTCATTCTTAACTGTCATTGTACAAACAATTACAATCGACGATCGTTTTTGCCATAAAATTCTTTTAAAATGCTAAATAAGCGATGATTATAAATGAAAGTGAATTTAAAGATTTTTTTTGTAAACCTTTTAGGTATTTATGGCATTTTAAAATGCCTACTTCAGCGAAATGGATAGATAAGACTGATGAAATGAGTGAATTATGTGACATTTTATGTGTATGATTCATGCAACGATACAGGAAATAATTTACTTCTCTTTTGTGTTCTTGAATGCCATGCAATCGTATCGAATCACACTCGGCGAGTAATCTCATGAATGTACTTGAGAAACCTTTTTTTCTTCGTGTGTCCAACCCTTGTTTTTTCCACTAAAATAAATTTAAAAAGTTGTAAAATTGGGTGAGTGACAAGCGTACAAGTCCAAAGAATGTAAAAATAAGGGTGATCGAATATATCCAATACCAATCGCTTTGCGTCCATTCTACTCATTCACAGTTGATTAGTTGACAGGTGAAAAATGAGTCAATTTTCTGTTTATATATAAAGCTCTCTCAGAAAAACAATGGTTTTGAAGGTATCAAATGGCAAAAAAAGCTACTTATGGTATAGTATAACATACCAAGGGATGGATCTGTTGTTGTCGAATGTCATTCATGCGTGGTAATATATTTGAAGTTGAAGTGATTGAATGGTAAATATATAATGCGATGTGATGAAGGATACGATTCTTATTGATCCGATCAAATGAGTGCATTCGCAGTCGGATTTGTGAAAGATGGAGAAGTTGATTTTAGTATGATGGATTAGATAATCAAATTAGGATTATTATGAGTGTTCCCTTATTCGGATTTGTGAAAGATGGAGAAGTTGATTTTAGTATGATGGATTAGATAATCAAATTAGGATTATTATGAGTGTTCCCTTGATTTGATTGTCATCATCAGACATGCATGCGTTCATGAATAACGTGACCTTGAGCAATTTTTTTCAGGATTTGATTGTATTCAAATTACAGAGTGTCTAAACAAGAAAATTATGATGGTTGGAAAAGAAAAAAAATGTGATTGATCGTCATTTGGACAAATATTTTGGGAAAACGCTATAAATTTTAACGTAAGTAGTTCTAAAGTTTTATATTAATTCAAACTTTCCGTGAAAGACTTAAACGAGTCAAAATTTGCGCTTCCCTGATGTTTGGCTTTTGATAATGTCAATTTTAATTGTGCATTGTAAATTGTAACGTTTCCAATGCGGATTTAGTTATCGTAAAAATCTCAAAGCAAAGCAGAAAGAGGAGGAGGCGGAACATGGCCTTGCATAATACATTTCCAAAGATCAGATTAATTTGACATGACTGAATCGCAAATACTTAAGTAATGTTGTACATTACACGGATGTGTTGAGAAAACTCAACCATTTTCCTGTTCACGAAATAAGAGGAAAATCAATTAAAATCTCTTGTAATGCTATAACTTTAGTGCTATTCATACCCTAATTTTAAACCTAATTTGAACTTGATCCTTGACAAGTAAAAAAGTCATGAAAAGTTTAATTTAGGGAAGTTAATACGTGTGGGCGGATTTTGATTCTGGAGAGTAGTTTTCTAAAGTATGTAATTAATTAGTAATTGCCTTGCTTTGTCGTACCCAATGTGTTGCTGAATCATGATTTAAGACACAGGATCTACCTCGTGATCGTGATCATCATGAATGTATAAACACGTAAATTAAAGAAAGATGTGACAAAAAATTACGTCATCAACAGTGCAAACAAAAGCCGAGGTTTTCATGTTTCGCTGACCGTTTCATTCCAAAATTTAAATTCAATGTATAATCAAGGTCTCAAGCAAAGGGTAATTACAGTGATTGCTATGATTTAATTTACATGTCTGGAGCCATGCTTGTGACTGCCTCTAATTGTTTCGTATGTCAACCAACTGTAATTAAAGCCAGCAAAATGCAACCTCAACAAATCGCAAGTACTTAATCTGCAATTGCTTGTATTCGAATTTACGCGGAATTACTGCTTACCATATTGTTTTTAAAAGATGCTTGAATAGACATTTTTCACGATGGATTAAATATTTTGGCTTTAAGGTGAAGGTTAGGCAGTCGTTATTTTTACTGTCACATCACATTTACAATTATTTGATGATATACCAAAGGATGCATGCATTTCCTTAATGTCCTTACATTTTGGTTGCGTGTGGTTTTATGCGAATCAGCAGATGTTCAGGAAGTTCATGAAAAAACGATTTGAAATGAGTTTTGACGAGATTTCCTCATCAAGGAGGGGTCTTCATTTGTTTTCCGGGACAAACAGGATCCATTATCTGAAGTGTCCTCCATTTCCTTTTGTTTAATCTAGAATTTCTGTAAGCAGCACATGCGGTTAATCCGAAGTCGTTTGATTCTTCCTTGTTTTATTTGTAGATTTCAAACTTCATAGATTGAATCAAAACTTAAGTTCATAAGTTGTTTTGTCTTTACACAATCCAAGGAAAGTCCAGAACTAAACATATTTTTTATTTAAAACAAGTCATCATGAGGGGATTTTCAAACAAGTTTTTAGCGAGTTTCATGCCTTGTTGAGGAGTCGAATGAACATAAAAACATTCATATATTCATATATGGAAGGTTAGCTTTCTGGAACACTGTCGAATACATCAAAACAGGTAGCATTTGTTTTTAAAAATCAGAATTTCCTCTGTTATCGTGATCGTGATATGATTTCATTCACTTTTTCATTACATCCGGTTCTGGCTTATAAAAAATTCAGCAAAACAAGCAAAGTAACTTATAGCACCGACACATGAATGCAAGCTTTTTGTGGAAGACAGGTGAATTTTAAATGCCAATATTTTCCATGCCACAACAACTGACGCGTGGCAATATAGAACCGGCTTCCTTTCTTTTCTCATGAAATAAGAACTTGTGTTGTGCTTCAAATCATTTGAATTTTAAAACATGCTATGGCCAAGTCACACGGGTATAATGAAATCATCGAATACAGTATACAATATTGCCATTTTAAAATTCTGAGTGACTTTAGACTGGGTTACGGTTTGCTGGAATATTTTCTCACAGGAAGCACTTATTGGTCTCCAGATCTAAACGTCGGGGCACTGGCGGAACAAAAAAAGACTATGAATCTTGTGTGTAGCATGCAACATTGCAACGGTTTTAATGACATTTCAATGTTCGAGGAGTTATGGGAACAGGCAAAAGTCTGGAGTGAGGACCGGGACATGAACAACAATTTCGTGACTGTGACAATGAATGAAGCATGTATGGAACAGATGGCCAGCTTTTGCACTCGATTAATTTTGTTCTCACCGGTTGGGGTTCTCTTTCATTCCAATTCCGGATTTGGATACGTTAATAAATGAACTGTTCTTTTTCCGGGACTCATATCTCTCCCACTGATACATTCATTGCATAAGTCGAGTTCGATGACACTTGGCTTGGCTCCTGTCGACTGTCAATTCATGTCTCAAACAGATGTAGTATTTTATCTATCCAAAAAGGATTGATTAAACCCCTTTCTATTGTCACGTGAAGGGGATAGCAGGTGCCAATTTTCCAAAATATATGTTTGGCCATAAAAAACAAAATCTAATTTAAGGTTGAACAACAATCGACAATTTTTCATTATCAAGGAAATTCGCTTTTAATCTTTTGTTATGTAATCGTTTAAAAGTGGTTAAATTGAAGGTTTTCTCTAAGTAAAGAGAAGGGACATTCCACATTAATCAGAATCTGTCATTTTGTGGAGTCCTCTCTCGACCCAGACATAATTTTCATCCATTTGCAAGTTCGTGGTCCTTTAACAAAAAAATATGAGGATGAGGACCATAATGAGCACCTTCAGTCATTTACAAGCATTAAGTTATGTAAAATGCTGTTCAAAGTGATGCACTGTCATCAATTATAATTATGTTAACAGTTAAATGCAACTCAGCATGTAGCATGAAGCCATGTTACAATGCCCAATCAATCAACGCAAGCAAATGCCCTGAAGTGCATGGAAGGGTGCAACACACAATTTTAGACTTTGACAAAAGCAAAATTGTAAAATATTTGTGGAAAGGTAAATATGAACGAAGCAGTGAAGCATTGAAAGAAGGACTGCAAGAGTAAAGTGACTTTTGCGAATGGATTGCATCACATCATCACATCATCATTGATGCATTGCTTTGCTTGTAAATTAACAATTACGTAATTCAATTGCAATCATAGTGCCTTAAGTGACCATTCAAGTGCGTCCTTATGCATTCACCTTATCTCCGTGTTAGTATAAGTGTGATGTGTTTTTTGATAATCAAATCAATGTACGTATGGCGCCACAATATAAGTAAGATGATAAGATGAGGAAACAATCCTGAATCTAAATAACGTACAGTACATTGGCCAGACTAGAGTTTTTGGACGTGTGCGCAGAGAATTTAGTTCAAGATAAGTAGGTCAACGGGTCGGAAGGTCCTTGAGGAGGGACACCCAAACAAACGTTAGGAATTAGGAAGGTGTGATTTGGTTGATGGACATTGGAAAAAAAGAAATTACCATTTTAAGGGATTTCTTTAAGGTTGACATTGAAAATTACTAATTAGGTAGTCATCGAACTGTCAAGAAGGATCTGCAGAATCCTATGGAATGTTAGCAAGTACAGAAGAAGCCGGTTGACTTTTCACAACTTGACCACAACAATCGTTTTCCAAGATAAAGACGTTTGTAAAAATCAAACCTTCAGATGTTATTTTCTATACGAAAATTCATGGAGGAATTCCCCATTGCTTTTAATGCTTCATGATTTTCTTCTGGTCCTAGCACTGATTGAATTTATATGAAGAACAAGAATAGCATTACGTATAAAAATGAGGTAGTGATTATAGCTCACTTTTTTCATAAACTAATGCATTTGATTACTGTAAAATCGTCAAAATATGTCTAGTGTGAGCGCAGTCATGAATCCGAATCTGATTGATAATTTGATACGACTCGCTCAAAGAATTAGATTTCCATCTATGCGTACGAATCAACAGTAACAACGTTTGTACACTTGACTTCCCCAAACATTCTTCAAGTCATCATAACAGTTCTCAATGTTTCCTTATCAAATCCATCAAAACGAAATGCCAGTAGCCAGAACATCAGTAATTGTAATCTTGAAATATCATCAACTCTTGTCGAAACTTGCTCAGTGGCACTACATAATATAACCCAATACCTGAATCAAATTCATCCATCCCACGCAATAAAATTTTTTCGCCCTTTGCATTTCTCTCCTTTTGAACTGGCATGCGTATGACCGAACCACAAGACGAACCCACTCAACTCAACTCGCTATCACCTTCTCATCATAACTCATCTTTTTCCCAAACCATATCAAACTGACTTTACAAAAAAAAACTGTTCTGCTTCAGCTGGAGGTACCCATACGCATCCTGTGTACCGCTTTACATGATTATCTTGGTGACTTTAGCTTTTGTAAAAGGAAGCAACCTTCTTGAACATTTTCTCTCTTCAACTTCAATCCGCATTCCTCAAGTTCAAGAGTGCTTTTCTAAAGCTTTTTTCACATAAAAATCTAATTTAAAAAAAAAGAGTCCAACTCAAATTAATTTTTGCTCAGTCATCGTGAGACTCCTCAAAAAAAATAAAAATAAAAATTTACTCTGCTTGCACATGACACGGCTTTCATCATTATATCATCATCAACATCGTCCCCCTCTAATTTTCTCTGTGCAACTAAACATCAAAAGTAACAGTAGAAGAGGAGGACTCGGTTCTCGCTTTCAGGCTAAATACAAATTATGTACATTCACTTTGCCTCATCATCACAAAATTTACTCGACTCATGTTTTCCCACTGTAAACACAACTTTTGTTTTTGTAAACGACGACGATGATGATGACTTGTCAAAAAAACCACTTGCTGCTTCTGCAGTGATAATCGGGCAAATGTCTATCTAGGAGGAATGTTGACTTCTCATTTTTTCGGGGAAAATAATGGAAAGGAGCAAAACATAGCATAGCACCTTAGTTAGTTTTTGTGTTCTGGTGCCTCCAATAAATAAAAACAGTTTCTTGAACTTCTTATTTAGTTGATGACAATCGGTGCTCATTTCCCTTCTTAAATGAAAAATTCTATTTTTTTTGTATTTGCCAAATTGCATAAAGTTCTGCCACAAAAAATTATTGAATTTAAGTTTCTTGTACCGAGTCACGTAGGTTTTTGTGTCCATATTCAAATGATCCTTAATTTCATCCTCTGCAGTATAATGCTATGTGCCTCAGCCAAGCATGATGATGAGACCGTTGGAATCTTGCTTGCTCGCTCACCTGCAATTTTACATTTTAATCTGTATCTGTCTCGGTTTATGCCATGCTGACTTTGCATTTCACAAAAGCCTGAAAGAGATATTTTTTGTCTCACATTTGCTCACTCATCATTCTTCATGAACCTAAAGAAACGCAATGGCTCAAACTCCTGTTACATATTTAAGAATCTCGCGATGAAGGTTTACTAATGGCTACTGTTCTCGCTCCTGTTATTTCAGGCTTCTGAATCGAATCCGATTTCAATTTTTTTGCCTCGTCACTATCATTACATTACTATTGCTATGTTAGTTGTTGTGAATAGTCTCACTGTCCTCCCCAGCATATTTCTCAGAAGCTTATCATATCAGCAAAGCATAAGCTGAGAAATGACTTCTTCTTTTCGGTTTTGTTTGTCGTCTTGAGAAAAAAAAATCATTTTTTGAATGTAACCACACTGAATCCAACTTTTAGACGAAGAAACTTGAAGGTTGTTGAATTACTTACTACACGAAGAGTGCGTATGCGTGAGGAGAAGATGATGGTGATGGATCCTTTGTAATATTTTCTTACCTGAGTAAACAGAAGAGTCACATGAGAAAGATGAGAGTTTCAGATATTTTCAAGATTATGCAACGTTTTTACTGTTTACATTAGATTTTTACACGGGAACTTAAAAAAGTTATGGGTGGAATAAAGGATACATGCTTTATATGTTTATACAATGTCAACATATTTTTCCTACAGGACGCATGTGGCATTCTTGACGACAGACAGGACAAAGGTAATTCAATACATTTTTCATTCTGGGCTATATGTATGTAGATTCTACATGTGACGACAGGCTTGGAACTTTTGTGTACTTTGTTTCATAATAGTGGACTTTTTAAGTATAGAATCACGACAAAAAAATTTCAAAGAATTCTTAAGGTGATGAATGGCTTTTAGCGGCCATGGATGCTGCTGTATAAACAATTACACTTGGAAGATCGGAGCTGAAAGTAAGAACTTGTAGAGGTCGGGTAGGAAGAAATAATGCCTTCCTCACGTCACGTCACGTCATGTTGCAGTCACAAATATCTAATGTTGAAAACGAAGGAATATAGTTGAATATTTTTGGGTAAATATTCCAGACCCTTTTAG
Source organism: Seira musarum (assembly GCA_027743895.1). Lineage (NCBI taxonomy): Eukaryota > Metazoa > Arthropoda > Collembola > Entomobryomorpha > Entomobryidae > Seira > Seira musarum. Next base: position 3,253 of record JAHZMX010001951.1, on the reverse strand, counting down.
GTATACCTGATTTCTTTTGTGTGGAGTATAAACTGTTTGAAAAGTATTGAAGTAACATAAAAAGTATATTGTTTTCTTGCACAAATCACAATCATAATGGCATGCAATTATTAGTCCGAATGATGAAATAGATGAAATGAAGTCGGTAATGCAGTGGTGATAACAAAACAGCAACTCATTAATCTAAATACTGAAGCTAGTATCTTCCAAGATGTTCATCTCAACAGGTTCAAAATATCGACAACCACTTATGTACTGTAATGTATTGCCTTATCATTTTTAGTATTCATCACAAAAAATTTTACGATTATACTCCTGTACCAGTATCACTGGTTTTGCAAATAACGACATTAGTTGCGTACTAAATTCATAATGGCAGGGATAAATATTTTTGCGGGGACTTGACGTATATAAATGGCAATTATCATATTTTATTTCGAATTTTGTACGCCCCCAACATCTATTTGTTAAGTTAGTAAACCTTACTGCTCACGAAAAATTTCTCAACCGCAATCAAGTTGCTTATTGCGTTGTGTTTCAACAGTCCGCTTTTATATCCCCACTCCCGCTCTTTACTGTTACCCTTTTTTGTTTAATGTACCTATCTACCTTCCCATTTAAACTTTAAAAATTTTAAATTCCAAACCTCAGCAAAATGAAGCTTGATGAACAAATGCGAGCTACAGAGTTGAGTGTGCTACTGGGTTTCTTTTTTTCTCTTTCTACCTCCGCGGCATTTCACACCTTTCCAATTAACGCAGATACGCTAAAAATTTAAAATTTCAAGATGACAGAAATGTCAAAGTGTGTAAGCAAAGCATATATCTTTTAGAGCTATTCATCAAACTTAAAACAGCGGAAAAGTTTTAGAGAAAACTAAACCTAGCCATTCCTGAATAGGTATACGCTTGGAAAAATACTACAATTCGTTGAGCGAATAAATGAGGCTACTTGAGTAAATGATGTTGTTGTGAATGTAACTTCCTCTAATTCTAATGTTCCACCTCTCTTGGATTTCTTCTACCCGTGTCAATTATCCCTGCTTCAAAATTTGTATGCTGTGGAAATGATTTAATAAATTTTGCGTTATGTTCCGTTATATGTACTGTGCATATTAAGCTTCTCTCATGTTTCATGGCAGGTGAGGTCTATGGCATACATAACTCATACGTCTCAGAAGACAAGATACAAACAAATTAACCGTGAAAGACAAAGACGAATGAGTTCACGCACATCGATCGTCCACTTCAGTGAAGCGGTGCGATACGTAACAACAAATGCTTTTTAAAATATTTCGCCCCCTCCTGGTATATGACTTTTGGCGGAGGTGAAGATGAAGAATTCCTATGGATTTTCTGACTCTTTGAACTGTTTGTTGGGAACTTTTGGTATTGACTTTATCTTATTTGAAATGTTTGAATTCTACAAATATAATAAGTTCTAATACAATCTGCTGACGATGTGCACTTTTCAAATTCCAACAGAAGCTGCAGTACAACTGCAGTGAAGCACTTTTCTTCCACAATCTAATTTTTAAAATGCATTTATTGTGAAATACGCAATAACATGATTACGTATCATCATTACAGTAATCTATTCTTCACTACATCACTATCACCTCTCAATCTGAATCCAATCTGAGATTTCTTGTTCAGCGACAAGAATGAGAAGAAAGGAAACTGATACGATAACCGTATGACATGACAGTGGGATACCTTCATAGAGACTCATTCATTACAATTACATTCGTTATTGCCATTGCATGGTTTAACTCGGTGACGTTTCACATCTCACAGTTTTCATTTTTGTCCCAGTGTCGTGTCTTGTCATAAAATAAACTCACATGAATTACATTACATTTCTCAAGTGAAACGCAATGCACACACATATTGCAGTAAGCGACATGCCCCTACTTCACGACATCATAAAAATGACTAACGACTTCATGTCATCATCCTAATCGCCGGTGTAATGAAATAATACACATTTTCGCGATTTTGATCACTTTTACTACTTACCCTGTACGTTATTAGGGATGGTATAATAATGTCTTCATGACTTTAAAAAAAATTGTGTTATGCAATTCGTATCCAACAATGGATAAAAAAATCATGTCATATTTCGTCTCGACTTAGCAAACATCCACTGAGAGAGAATAGGGAGTTGATAGGGATAGCAAACGCGACGTTGATAGAATAATACCTTCAAATAAGAACGATTTTTTTTTGGCGAGGGCTTTTTGTAAGTGCCATTATATAAGCACATGTCAGGACAGGCATGACATGTGCCTTGGAGTAATTCGGTTGAGTAGGTATAACAGAATAGAAGTAATAATTGAAAAAGATGAGATCAAGAGAATTTTTTCAATTTTTTGTAACTTAATCGATTCAGACATTTTGATATCTCATTTTCAGTCAATCCAATTTGCAGTAAAAAATTTGATTTGTCAGATAAATATAATGCGCGCATCACTACTTCCTTTTTTAAGTCAGAGAGCTTCATCATCATGTTTCGTCCTCCTTTCCTCTTCACTCACTGGACTCGTTCTTGAAGCACAATAAACCTGACTAGGACTGCGCAAGGGCGTCTCGAATTCAGCTTAACTAGAGTCCAATCTGTCAAAAAATATTAAATTTATGACTTATGCAATATTTTATTTTATGCTCTTTTGGAAGAAGCCAGGAGGGCAATTCTGCTTAATTTGCATGTTTATGATGATAAGTCTGCATGCATCCTCAGCCCTCATCCCTCATCCAAACTCATCGCCGTGAGTCGTGACTTAAGACTGAACCATCTAACAAATCTAATCGTAAGCAATTCGTAATCTTGCATTGTGGAAACTACCTAAATCTGCAGAAAATTTCAGACTCTTCCATTAATGCAATCTTTTCAATTTCAATCTCATCTGATCCGAGAGAGAAAATATGTCTTACGAAACTGTGTCAGTGAGGCAGATTTCAGAGTCTTCATTAAATTAAGTAAAACGACAATCGTGAAGTTGACATGATGTCGCTTTCATTATAACAAAATTTACTCTATTCTGTTGATGCACGTATGCAAGAATGAACGCAACGTAATGTCTGTTTGCTAATTTATGCAATTTTATTGGCTTATGAATAAAACTCATTTCATGATCCATAACTTTACCCCTTGTTAAGTTTATTTACTCGCTTTCAATTTTGGATTGAAATTGACAGTCCATGTGTCACGTGTTTTACAAACAATGAACAAATCGCTTGCTTCGTTTTGTAAA
>JAHZMX010001949.1:0-13729 GCA_027743895.1 Seira musarum | reverse complement strand
CTCTTCTTTCCTTTCCTCTCTTTTTCCCCTTTATTTTTTCGTATCCCCTTCTTCCCCAATTTTCCCCCTCTTTCTTCCCTATTCTGTGAGGACCGTCGTATAGAACTTTATCGAGGCCTGATGAATTTTGTAAATTGTAAAGGTTAATATAGTTCAAGTGCGATCGATCATACATTTTATTTTCGTGTTCTCATTTTATATCAGTCTTACCAAAAAGCCAACTCTACAGACAGTTTTCAGAGAGGAGTACGACGAGCACAATTGACAATGCAAAAAGTCTACAATTCCTACAGCAAAATATAGTTTGTTTTAGTTTGATTAAGTACCCCATTTGGTTTTTGGTTTGGGTTGGGCATTACAAATTACAAATACGACTTGCGTGGATACGATTACGATACATCCTGATCCGGACCTGACCTAAATCCTACCGACTCGACTCTTTAAAGTTATTTTTATTCATTTCATTTCTGTTCTTCAGCCTATACTCATTATTGTAAAGCATTTCCCATCTTTTTTCTAAATACCCGACATCGACATCGATTAATTATGTTCATTTTTATAAGTTTACTTGTTTTACTTATTACTCGAGAAAATACGAAAACAAAAAAGTTTGTACAGCAGAGCTTATTAACTTTTTTTCGATTTTTTGTATTTTAAGTACCTCATTTTATGCTGCACTCACTGAACCACAGAACAAAGCCGAAGTATATTTTTGACTAGAGTCATTCATATGTGTACTTTCTCCTCAGAATTTCTTGGCGCATTCAAATCAAATACGCATCTATTTAAGGTTTTTGGGAAGTCCTTAACTGTAAGTGTAGGTATTTGTGTATTTACAATTTTTTTTACCAATTTTGCTTGCTTTTTGTTTTGCAAAATCTAAATTACAATTTTGATTTGAGATAGATAACAAATTATGGAAAATAAAATAATTTTTTGGATGATAATTAATTAATGATATAAGAAAAATTTGTATAAGGTACTTAATAATTTTTTTATATAAATGAATACAATGTTTTTTTGTCCTGAAAATGGATCGAGTCTTCGTTTTGAAGGTTAAAGTTTTTTTTTGTAGAAGTCGGTTAAATTTTTTAATTATTGTGAGTCTAGTCTAAATGTTTCTTCTCTTTTTAGATTTCATCAGACAGACAAGAAATTCGAGCTATTTCAATTTCAATGCCAATTAATGTCCTACATGACATTTAGCTACTTTATACAAAAAATGGTCATGGTCCAGGTTAATGATTTTTTTTACCGATTTCAGAATAAACGTGAGTTTTTAAACGTCCGGAAGTAAAACCAAAAAATTTGAAGGTCTTCCTGTCCTGAGAGTTACGGTACAGTTTTACAATTTAGATTAATTTCCTTTAATCCAAGTAGTACGTATAGTTCCTAATCGACTTGCTCTGCATGAGCTATAATACTTTAGTACGAGTTACCCTACATTTTTTTTGCCTATTTCTCGTTTATAAAAGGAAGGGGATTTCATTGTAGAGCATTTATAAATTTTTATCCATTTCAAATTATTTCATGTCACAATTACAGTCACGATCATATCGTTTCATTTCAGATCACTTTAATTATAATTCAACGGCCGCAACCTCGGGGTAAACCGAGAAAGTCAAACTTTTGCAATTTGCACAAATATAACTTAAAATTGTCAAAGGAATTCCGCTAGATTTTTTTTTTAAATTCTGAAATGAATAGAAATGGACCTGATGTGACGTGACATGAATATGAATGCATTTTGATATGTGACATGACATGAGAAATGGTTTTTATATTTTATGCTCTTACATTCCTATACTTCCATAGTTTTTAGTATTAATACTATAATAGTTAGCGTAAAGCTGAGACAATATCATTTGTAATTTTTTCCAATTCCCTTGATCTTCCAGAGAAGTCTGGACTTTCACATGTCGTGAAATTATTACCGGTATGGATNTGAAATTATTACCGGTATGGATTTTATTTGACAAGATACTTTCAACATTTGGTGGAGTTGAGGAGGAGCTACAACTTCCGTTCCTATTACTACCCGCAGATGACTGAGACTGCCTTCCCTGCACCGTTTCCAATCGATCTAAATAGGCGGATGGGGCCCAACCCTCTTGCAACGTGTCTGGAATAGAAATAGGAAATCATTTTTTAAGGAAAAGTTTTGGGAGTTGTAGTCGTAATCCTGTGGGCTTACCTCCTGATGAATTGCACGACTTCACAAACCACCATCCGGCACATCCAACCTTGACCAAGGTGACAATATCACCTTCCTTCAAACTAACTTCAGCTTGCCCCATTGCATTATAATCAGCAAGGGCTAAATACTTTGGCGAATCTTCGACATTCTGACCCAATCCATAAACGGAAATGTTTGGATCAATCACTGATAAATTCGAGTCTTCATCATCACTATTCGAAATCTCTGAACTCCATTGCTCCTCGTCTATTTCCGACGACTCTGTCGTTCGACTTTTTGGCCTCTTTGGATCTCCTGAGTCCCAAGAACAGACCTGCCTCAATGGCCGATGTTGTTGCTGGAGATGAGCATGTCTCCATCCATTCATGGTGACACCTTTATTCCCCATCATCCTTTGTCTCTTGCCTGCCGCAGTGTGGGGTATATTCGTTGTAATAATGTTCGTTGTTACTGGAGTCGTAATGTTCCCCATATTTTGAGACTTGATTGCTCTCAGAGATTCCAATTGTTCCAAAAGCAATTTCTTAATTTCCCTCACCCAAAGATCCTTCATCTCTTGAGTTTCCGCTTGTAAGACGTAAACCTTTTGCCTGCCATTCACCCAAATTTCAAACTTCTTTGCAGAACCTGACCCCTTCAACGCCTCCGTTAAACCTATTTCCGACATGTTTAATTTGTCCCGGAATTCGTAGGTGGATGCTTTCTTTTTGCAAATCAAAATGGATTTTTGATACAAAAACAAATGACGCTCGTGTCCTTTGATGCGGAGGCGATCTTTCTTGGTTTCCGTCCAGAGGAGGAACGAACCTTGTTGGAGGAGATAACCTTCATCGATAAGTTTTCCTTTGTAGCCGCTAATGCCGAGTTGGTGCATTCCATCGTTTACACAACGGAGGACTACAAGCATGCATTCTAACGCTTCTACGAGTTCGTTTGAAGCCATCACAGCCTTCGGAGTTGCGGACGAGGTCTTTGAGGAGGAGGTGGTATTTCGTAATTCTTTGTACTGGTTTGAGAAGATATGCCCCCAAGGGCAATTTATGGCCAAGGCGGTTACGACATGCAAGGAACCAGGGGTGATCTTCACGAATTTCTTTTCGTAGATTTTCCGATGCCGGAAGTAACTGACAATACTGACTGTACATGGAAAGGAATTCGGCGTGCTGGAAATAATTTAATAAAAAAAGATGACAATTTTTCGCAAAATAATTTAATAATTTTTTAAATGGAATTCTTACCCGTTGAATGAAGCACAATCCAACCAACTCCACAGATTGGATGCACGCCGAGAGATCAGGAAGGAAGAGTTTTGCGTGGAATGCATGTATCTCTTCCAGATTACAAAACAAAACAGATACATTCCTGGAAGGTTTCTCTTCATTCGTTTTCGTTGTAATTGGCTGCAGTTGACTAGGCAGGAGTGACTTCAGTGAGGGATTTTCTATTTGGCCGTAGTATCCCTACAGAAAAATAAAAAAGATTTGGAAAATGTTTCTTGACTCGCAAGTCGTATGGCAAAATTTTATCTGTTCTTCTTACGCTCAGAACATCTCCAATTTCTTCGACATAAGTCCTCTCAGTTTGCAGTAGCTCATTAAGAACATGCCCCCTCTTAACTCTCCTTATCTCCCAGCTCTCCTCATACTTGGAATTACTTCTCGGATGATTAATCATATTACTTCCATCCAAGCTCAATGAAGAACTCCCCGACCTCAGACTAGATGATGAGTACTCCTCCGCCGAGAAATCTAATTGGGAAGTCGACTTCGCTGATTTCAATTCATTTGGAAATCCTTGATTTTGGCTTGCTCCCGTACCCGAGCTACTCACAGACCCTGGGGTACTGACCAGACTAGAACCAGAGCTTCTTCGGGATTTGGATTTCGTAATTTGTTGAACAACAAGACTTCCTTCTTTTGGCACACATTAGCTGAACATCTTCCACTCTTTTCAAAACCTGTTTCACTAAAGTTTTTGACTGGCTTGAGGAAGTCGACTTGAGATTTGACTTTAGGTTCATCAGTTCATCCAACATTGGTTGTACTTTGTCAAGGAAGCTATCAATTTGACTCAATGTCCGCGTTCCCGAATCCCCTCCTCCTGCGGAAGATGGAGGAGTTGGATGATCATCAGAGGAGTAGTCGGGTATAGGGGAGGTCATCAAGTCCATGCCCTCCGTGCATAATTTATTCGCCTTTTCGATGATAAATTGTACTTCCCTCCATTCCTTCTGCTTTCCAATTTTCTCTTGGATAATGGATTTGAAGTTTGAGGTGACACGGGCAAGTTCTGCACATTTTGGTTCGACAGTATCCACAGCGGATGGATTTGTTTCCACTATTTCACGACCGAATTGTTCCACCTGGAGGGCTCGGCTGATATCATCTGTCGTTGAGAGTTCGAAGCTTAATGTTTCTGCAATCAGAGCGTCTGTAGCTTCCAGGTTTTCTCCCATTTCAGATAAGTCGTTCAGGATTCTGGTGTTTGCATCAAATATGGCCTGCGGAAAATCAAATTTATCAAATGACTTCTTTCGCAAATTAAATTGTAAGCCATTTTAGTACTGACCTGAAGCTCTCTAAAATCTTGTTCAAATCTCCTCAATTTCAGACACTGTTCTAGAGTGTGCTTCTCCTTCATCCAAAAGTCCTCGAAAAGCCTAGCAGTCTCCTCAATTTGAATGATGAATCTTTCCACGGATATCACATTAATTAGTTGAGTTGAGCTGACAAGATTTCCCTCACTTCCGGTTCCATGCTGCTGCTTCTTTGAACTTTTTCCACTCTTTTGAATCGACTTTACTGTAGTCTGTTGATGGTTGATGAACCTTTCCACAGATATCACATTAATTAGTTGAGTTGAGCTGACAAGATTTCCCTCACTTCCGGTTCCATGCTGCTGCTTCTTTGAACTTTTTCCACTCTTTTGAATCGACTTTACTGTAGTCTGGTGATGTTGCTCATTCAAACTTTGTGTGCTTTCAGAGTGCTTGATCCTCTTGAGAAGGTTTTCCCCATGCTCACCCGACTGGATCAAGTCCATTTTGAGTCTTTCAAAGTGGTTCTCTTTCTCTTGGATTAATTCTTCCGTTGAGAGAACATCATTTGGATATTCTAAATCTTGGAATGATTCTGTAAAGCTCTTGAGATCTTTCGAGAGGGATTGAAGGGCAGTGTAGAATGCCTCCACTTCTGTGCGTTGCTGGACCCATTTTACTTTGTCGTAGGAGAGATAACCTCCAAGCTCTTGGAGGAGATGGGAAGGTTCAACGTATGCTCCCAGGTCGGAAACATTGTTGCAAACTGTGAGTCGGAATTTTAGATTTTCAGTACGGAACAATTTTGTAGAGACTTCGGAAAGTGCTTTTTGAATGAAGCCCACAGGTCGAAGGACGAACACGCGATGGATTAGGCCGGGGAAGTAAGTCTGGAGTAAAAATAATTATAGTCACGGGGTAATATAAGACATTTTATTCTAACCGTAACTGTAACCAAAGAAATTCAAGCCAAACATTCCATCTCATATTTCCAAAACCACTTAAGCAATCATCCAAATATCACATCACGTCCTCATCAAAACTTTTCCAATAATAAAGTTTCCCTTTCTCACAAAAACTTTTAGTGAACTTTATTAAGTATACTCACGGTGGCACAGACGTCACATATATCATAAGTCTTCTATAGTCCTCGTCGCTCAAAAGTTGGAAGTTTCCTCGGTCGGGGAAGATCATCAAATAATGATCGGATCTTGATTTTGCCCCAGTCAATATCACGTACTCTTGGTAAAGGAGATTTGCAACCGATTCTACACTCACTTGTTCGTATCCATTTTCCGGAGAGCCGGGGCAACTGCTGCCTTCCATCGCCTCTGCAAACACAAAAAGAAAAAAAAATGTTGCAAAAAAAATTGCAATAGCAAAAATCGGCTTTTGCACAATTCCTTCGGGGGTTTTGAACTTTAATTTGCTTGCCCATTAAATTCATTTGGCACTGCACGCGGCCGTTATGATTTTCCGTTAAAACCCAGTGACATAGTCATCTCTAAATTCCTTTTCGTTTGGCACAAAATCATTATATTTGACATTTTCCAAAAAAATAATGAGCTCAGCTCACGATCACAATTTAGTTGCAGTTGAGTTGAATCATTAAAGCCGATACCATTTGCCATTGCGGAGACTCATTCAGGAAGAATGGACCATGACGCACAATTATAACTCAACTCAAATTACGATTATGACTCGTTACAAACCAGATTTATTTTCTTCTTCCCAAATATCACAAATCACAGAATAATCATAATCACTCCCGATATTTTTTTATCTCTTTTTACCATGAACCATGAGCCATAAGCCAGGGCTACGTATGAATGACCTAATGAAATGAAATGCGAGTTTGTTTGGTCTGTCGCAATCGCAATATTGTAATTTTTTGTATGAACTATGAACACATCTCCAAATCGATCATATTTTTTTATGCATAAAAACAAAAGAGAATATTAATTACGTCCACTATTTTTATGAGGACGGACTTACTCACTCAAAATCACAATCTGGTTCATGCCATGTCAGATTTACATTGTCCACAACACAACAACGACTTATTTTACTGAGACTGAACACATTTAGGACTGAACACGAAATTAATGACTACGACTACATATATTCCATATTGATTTGGCAAAAGACAAAAGCAAAGCTTTACTTCCCCCGTTCCCGTTACTGTACAGTTACATTATTTATTTTGTAAATGTGATTGAAATCGATTTTTATAGGTCTATGGCCAGGCCTTATAGCCATGTCCCTAGTCCGTAGCCCATAATAACAATAGCAAATGGCAATAATAATGGCATGCTCGACAATCTAGAGGAAAAACAAAAACAGACTGGTCTAGTCGGTCAAAAGGGAAAAAAACTTACTTTACGCAAGTATGTAATCATAATATAATCATGCTTACTCTGTTTATCCCATCATCATCATGAACATTATCATCTTTTTTTCCCAAGTTAGAAAAAAATTATTTGGCCAGACCAAACCAGACCAGGTAAACACGAGAATGAGAATATCAATATCGTAAGAAGAAGTATGCCATGCCATGATGCATGAAAATGAATGAGGGGAAGAAGTTCTCTATTTCTCTTTCATGTGCATTCTAAAATCTATTTAAGCTTTAAAATATTTTTTTTTCCTTTTGTGAGTTTAGTTCGACTTGACTTGGGCTTGACTTGAGTGTGCAAGTCGCAAGTCTTTTAAACGCATTTATAGTCCTGTTGGATCGTTGGATGGCATGGCATGGTGTGGCATTGCATGGCGTGTGGCATATTATCATCCAATATCCTTTTTGAATGAATGACTGAGAAAAAAGGATATGGCTAAAGTTGAACTAACCATAAGCTCAAAAGCTATGTAATCATAATCATAATATAATCTGCTGAAGAGTGGGGTTATGGATTTAAAATGCAGGGATTTCTTCGCTTTTTGTTAAGCCTTTTTAATAATTCATTCCTACTAAATTGCCAATTTAATACATTTTTTTAGTGGAAGTTGTAACAATGCGTATAATTCTAATAAGCTCTTTGAGCTATATAGTAAGTGACGTAGCTGAAAATATTGTCAACTCAACCTCCGTAGTTTCCGCACCAATGAATTTTTTAGCTTAATTACATTAAAATATGTAACGTACAATTTTCTACAAGAGACTATTGAAGTAATTTAATAAAATAAAATATAACATTGTATTTCAGTTCATACCATAATTTTCTGACAAGAGACAGACAGACGGAAGGACATAATGAAATTTTAAACATGCTATCCCATCCTATTTAGCTTGATATAATAATCCAATGATGCATAAATAAAAAAACTCTCTCGTCTCGTCACCCTCACAAGTTTTAAATTCACGCAATAAAGGACAGACAACAATTTATTATGTCGACAGCAATAGCAACAGCAACGACAAATGATATGCTGTTCTGTTTCTGTTCGTGGTTCATATTCACTTTGGTTTGGTCGGGTTTCGTGGTAAACTAAACTAAACTAAGGTGAGGTGAGATATCTGCTTGCGTTTTTTTTTCAAAGGAAAGGGAAATTTAATGCTCATGCTGCACCACTACTACTACATTAAATAAACTATGCTAATTTTTGTTGATGTGATGGTATGTACTATCGTTATCGTAATTGCAAAAATTTGTGACTTGCGACTTGGCCTGAACTACAAAATAGGTTCTAATTGTAAACTTGACTGAATCTAAAAAAAAATCCTTTACGATTACGATTACAGTAATTCATATAATGTGACGAGAGGTAAAAACAGATTTAGATTATGCTACATTTTTTTGCAGACTTTGTTTTTGTTCTTCTGCTTTGAAACATGCGTCGTGTAATTCGTGATGATGAATATTTATTGCACAGAAAATTATAAAAGATAAAAAATATGTAATCGTATCAGCTCATCAACATGTTTGAAACATTTTCTTCACTAATTGTAATTGAATGATGAAGGGTGAAAAATATCCATTAATTTTTGCTACAACACAAGCCGGCAAAAAATAATTCTACCTTTTAGAGCTTCTGCCCTAAATAAAAATGGATTTGTCAATTTTATAATTTTTTTGAATAACAAGCACAAGTGGAAAGGATTAATTTTTTCCCTAATGACGAAATCGTTCCTCATGGATTCCCTTACACAATCATTACATATTTCAATATTGCACAATTCGTTTAGCAATTCTTTTTTCGCTGAACTAGAAATAAAAATATTTTGACATGGACTAAAAGGAAAGTTACTTTATCTTTCGCAATCTGAAGAGAAATGTTATTTTATTCACCGACCCAGTTCCAGTTTTCCTTTCTCCTTTTGGGGTCCTCCAAATTCCATTTCCATTTCTTTTGCTTGGGATTCCACTGCCTCGAGGCAGCCACATAACCAGGGAACACATTGCCCCATTTTTGTACTTTGGAGAAGACCACGGATCATTTTTTCCAGACCTCAAAATCTCAATCAGGAAAAAAAGGTCTCTAATTCACTTTTACTTCCATTTCAACCCAACAGCAACTACACTTGAACAGCTTGATTTTGATTGCTCATTTTTTGCACAAAAAATAAAATCACATCAGCATCGTGATCAAATACCACCGCCTGGGGATTTGCACATTTTATATCAATATTGACTTTTCATAATTATTTTTATGGGCAGGTTTAGGTTCAATATTGACTTTTTTAATTATTTCGTAAAAAATGACAACTGACTTTGGCACAACAACTGACGCACCAAACCATGCAGCTTCACTTTTTTTCATTTGCTGTCCCACTAAATCTGTTTGTATTTTGTATTGATTTTGATGCATAAATATTTTTTTGGACCCGGACAAAGAAGGACGTCATCCGAGGCCCAGCAAATACCAGTACTCACTGGTGGTCATTATGATTGTGTCCATAGTTTGCAATTTTTGTGGAATAAATAGAAACATATAGTTCGCCATTCCCATTTCTTTTTCTTTTTTGGGTCTTTTTATCTACTCTTCTTATCAAATTAGAGTGCTAATGGGAATGTGCTCGACCATTGCTATGAAATACAAAATAGAATACAGTTTTTGGCTCCATTTCGAGTTTACTTAGGCCAGGCCAAGCTAAATAGTGACCAAACTATTTTTCTCGAAGAAAGAGGATTGGTTTTTTGGTGTTTTTTATTAAAAATAGTTTTAAATAATCAGAGATGGCAAAATGGGCGCCAATGAGTATTTCTGAATTTAACGGATTTAAACGGAATTAATTATCTGCCATCTAATTTGCGTCTAAGGTGATTATAGTGTCGATGAATATTCTATTTATCCGTGATACAATTAATCAAATCCGTTATCATTTTTATTTTAGATCTGGAGTCCAGCGGGGTTTTGACTAGTCCAGATTTTGGACTAGTCAAAAGCCCGCTTGCCATCTCTGATTATGATGAAAACACATCACATCACAATCTCACCAAAAAACTTACAAAAAATGTTCTCATCGTCGCACCCAACCCAGACGAGAACAGGTATGACTTCACTTAAAATTGAAATGAAGGGAATCTATTAATATTTCATCCCTTATGGCTTAAACTGACTAAACTTAATTCTTCTTCGTTTCGTATTTCATATTTTTTTCCTCCAAAAATAATATTTTTTTCTGAAATTTGACAACAAAAGTGGCCATGTCACATTCAACTTTTGAACAGTTTAACATATTTCTTGTTAAGACAAGACAAGCCTAATTTCACAGACAGACAAGGACGAACATGAAAATCACAATGATCCTCCACGCCTTCTTTTTTCAAAAATATTCAATTTAATTCAATTCAATGTCCGTCCTAAGTCCTAAAGTACAATTTTAAGATTAAGCTTTGGACAATCAAAAATGAAGAATGGGTATTCTTTTTTTGTCCAAATACAGTCTCATCTTTTACAATGAAATGAAATGAGATTTTATTTTATAAAAGGCCACTTTGAAATGGGAACTAAAAAAAGGCTCGGCAATGGCAATCCAATGCAAATGAGCAGGAATGAATTGAATTAATGAGAACTGATTGTTTTCTTCACACTATTTATGTGCAACTCCAATCCAAACTCGAGACCATGCTTATAAATGCATTACGTAATTATCAGATTTGGGGTCCAGGCCCTAATTTTATTTTTCCCAGAGTCTGCCCCAGAGTCCCAGTTTCCAGTTTTGTCGTGTTTTGAATGTTTTTGAATGTAATAAAATATTTTCAATTTTCACGCGACATGTACCGTTCTATGAGACTATTTATAATTAGGCAATTTACGTTTTCAAAATTAAAATGTTAATGTGGTTTCTCCCCAGACTCTTTAGTGAAGTCTTTTTTTATGCGGTCATCCTTTTTTTCTATCCGATTGCATTACAACTACAACTATACTTATAACTGAACTCGCATATCAAATCATATTATTATTCCTCTAATTTTCTTTATTTATGCACTTTGAATTGGATACGAATATGATTACATTACAAACGAAACGATGTGATGTGATACGTCTTTGTACAGATATGCATAGGCTCATTACTGCTTTTTCTGCAAGTCACTTTTATTTATTTAAGTCGCCTTGCATTGCGCTACAGTTACAGTAGCATTAATAAATGTACTAATGTAGACATGGGCATAATGAGAACTCTCATTCATTTTCATTATCTTTGTTTCCGCATCCTTCAAGCTCACCAACTAACTTAACAGCAATAACAATAATAAAAAGTAAAGTTATTTTTGAAAAGGGAATATAAAGGAAAACGAGAGCAAAAAAGCCATTTGATTTGGGCTTGAAGTTGCAGACATCTTTACAACTTCACATCAGCATCAACACATTAAACATTTTTTTAATGTGTTTTCATAGTTTTATCTAAAAATGACCATACATACTTCATTCAGAAATTAGATGAAGATAAGGAGGTTGGAGTAGCAGACAAAAAGAGTACAAACTTCAACTGAAAACATGCTACATGTCATTAGTCATTAGAGGCTGAAGTGAAGACGAAGACGAGGAGAGGAGTCAAGCTCACTCACAGTTGCAATTGCATCCGGGGGAGTTAAGTTTATGGAATCTATTTAACTGCAGTTAAGATTGGGATGTTGATGTCGTAAAATTATAAAGAAAATTATAACGACCACTAAGCCTACGTGATTAAGAGGGAAAGCCGTAAAATGTGGAAAGATTTGACGGACTTTAAACCAATTAAAATTGATTGTTTTGTTCCGCCGTTGCCATTTTTTGGGCCCGAATTCCTAAAGAGATTTTATGGTAATGCATATGAAATAAGATGCACTTTTTTACATGAATCTATGACAGAAAACAAAGATGAGTTGATGTTCTTTTGAAAAAATTAATGATAAATGGTTTTGAACTACCTCTTTGATGAAGAAGAAAAAAAAACTACCCCAACTTAAAAGTAATAATAAATAGCGATGCATTGTAAGGGTAGCAAAAATTAGATTTGCAAAACAATAGTAATCTTAATGAAATGAGATGAGTGAGATGAAGATAAAAAGCATTTTTCAACTCCGATACCTACTTCGCATCGAATCAAAATCTAATCTGGGACGAAGAAGAAAAAAATGTGTCAAGACAAGACTTGAGCGTAGTATCTGAAGTTTTTGCATTGCATGAGTTTTAGAGTCTTAAGGAATGCGGGTTTTATTAAGCTTACCTAACAAAGCCGGCAGGCTCCTTCCCAACGCCTTCTTATGGCAATAAAAGTTATTCTGACTTAAAGTTTTTGCATTGCATGAGTTTTAGAGTCTTAAGGAATGCGGGTTTTATTAAGCTTACCTAACAAAGCCGGCAGGCTCCTTCCCAACGCCTTCTTATGGCAATAAAAGTTATTCTGACTTCCCTCCCTAATTACACCTTCCGCCTCCCCAAACTTCCCCGAAGGATTCGTATGTTCCGATGAGCTAAATGAGAACTGGAAGGGAAAATCTGTGGGCGTCCCTGTAGAAAAGATTGGTGAATTCGGTGTACCCGTGAAGAATTCTCCACAGCTCAGTCGATTATTTCCGGTTGTACTGTTGTTGGCAGTACCATTTCCACAACTACTGCCATAATTATAATTATGGAGGAGTCCTATGCTCGCACTACTTCCTGCCGTGCTATTATAACTTGAATAACCTATTCCACTACTTCTCTCACTCGCACTCTCACTATTATTTCCACAACAGCCTCCAGATCCTGAGGAGTAATGCTTATTGGAATAAGTTCCGGAGGAAGGGCCACTATTACCCCCAGTTCCATTATTCACATTAAAATTCGCTGTTACAATCGCAGTTGCACTTTGCCGATTTGTGGAAGAAGATGCGCTACCCCCATTTCCGGTTTTCCTCCGAAAGACGACTTGACCTTGGCCTTGGCTTGAGGAACTATTCTGATTGGCACCTGATCCAGTCCCTCCTGAAATGGACAATG
The DNA here is from genome assembly GCA_027743895.1 of Seira musarum. Lineage (NCBI taxonomy): Eukaryota > Metazoa > Arthropoda > Collembola > Entomobryomorpha > Entomobryidae > Seira > Seira musarum. The sequence continues at coordinate 590 of JAHZMX010001949.1, read as the reverse complement.
ACCTGGAGGGAAATTCCCCTGAGACGGTGGCACAAGAAGGAGTTGGTGACACAGGTGGCACATACGATAACTCCAAATTCCCTCCGTTCAAGTTATTTAAATTATTGCTATTGCTATTGAAAAATGATGTACTCTCCCTCCCACTCCCCGGACAACTATCAGGATCTACGGAGGATGAGGGAGGAGTGGGTGAGGTTGTTATAGGCCCCGGACCTGTTTCCCTTCCTGGAGAAACGAACACAGAATTTAAGGTGGATGAAACACTCAAACGAGATTTTGGAATGTTGAGGATCCCGCTCAAGTTTTGTCTGCTGAGGAGGTTCGTAAATGAGAACCATTTTTTTGGTCTATTGTGTTGCGGATAATTAGATTTTGAAGAAGAGCCATTGTGATAATGGAGGTTTGTGCTACTACTTTTCAGCGACACTGGTGACGACGGAGGGAGGGGATGATCCACGGGACTGGTCATAACACTTCGGCTGGTGCCATTCGTGGCATTGAATTTCAGGGAAAATGGGAAATTATTTTGAGAACAATTTGAAATATTTGTTTGGGAACGGAAACGTCCAAGAAAATTATGTCGGGTGGGA